>JAYJLV010048993.1:0-50393 GCA_036873485.1 Torymus texanus
CAAGTTTACGTTTAAATAAAATGTTTCATAACAAATAAACCAGATTTTCATTGTCTACAGAGAAATAACTACATATATTAACTTATAATGGTACCATGAATACTAAAACGCAAAAATAAAAGGGGGTCCGGTTTACCCCGGTACCTTGAAAAACTCAGATTTTTGAGAAATTAAAATATTTGCTGTATCTTATTATCAAAGAGTAAAATATTTATTATTAACAGGTTGAAAGTTGCGGTAGTAATATAGCTATTCAATGGTAAGCGACTTTTTGAATTTTGTTGCAAAATAAAATAATATAGGACGAATTTCCTTAGGGGATCCGCTTTCCTCCGGTCTCCCCTATATGTTTTGTTATCAAGACCACGTTGCGATCCAATTCCCTGTCACGCGGCCGCTCGACGACGCGGTTTGTTGATGATGATCTGCGCGTGCACACATCACGCAGGCAGGAGAGCCACGAGAAAGTGATGTAAAGCGATTACCCGGTTGTCCCGCGCACGAGAGAGAGAGAGAGAGAGAGAGATAATGACATGCCGTAAGTGCGTACGTATCATGCATGTGCGACGTGTTTGTGTCGATTATGTTGCAATGGAGAAGCTATTTTTAGAATCGTGCGAAATTAAATCGAAGGGCATTGTCTTCTAAAAGGATGGTGCACGTGTCTTGGCGATATCTGTCTGTCTTTGGTTTTGGAAATTTTGTAAACAGAGATCAATAGTCTTGGGATTTGTTGTTTACGTTCGTGTACAAGGTGTTAATTGATTGGGATAGACACTGATGTGCGAAATCGAAAGGTTGAATGGATACTTGTCTAGCATTCTAATGCGGGATGTGTCTTTGATACATGGTAGTAAGAGTTGCAATTTTCTAGATAATGTTTCATATGCCTTATTATTTGTCATGCGTTGACAGCAGTAACATAAACGGTTGACTTATTTTATATTGTTCAAATTTGAAAAAAAAAAGAATTTTACTTTCCCTTCATTTAACAAAATTTAGTTTATATCTATCAAGTAGATGTCGGGACGAATTACAGATTTCTACATTGAATTTTTAATAATTTGAAGTTATTTTCAAGTTTTGTAAAATTATTGAATCATCTACTGTTTACAAAGATTTGAGGCTCCGTGGATTACTTGAAGAATTAGTAAAAATCTAAAATTAATTAAGAACAACCGAACAATCTTTTTCCAAATTGTAATTTCTCGAGAACGACTTGATGAATCATCTCCAAATTTATCAACAATTGTGTGATGTAGATAATGTGCGGATTTTCATCAAGATCGTACGATCACTTTTTGAAATATTTGATATTTAAAATGTTTGTATATTTCGGTATTTGTCAGTCATTTTCTTCCTTTTTTTATATTAAAAGTTTAGTTCATTCTTATCTAAAGATGTAAAACAAACTCCATGTCAAATATGATACAAAAAATTATTGATAAAGTTGGAATCTATCTAAATTACTAAGTAAAGATTATTTAGTAATTTTAAAAGGTTTTGACAATAATACAATCAATATTACAATCAATTATTTTATTTATATTTTATACATAATTTTAAAAGTAATACTTTTTATTCTTCATAAATGAATTTAATTATAATTATGTCATAAGTTGGTGCAAGAATTATAGTATTAAATTTTTTAGTATAAATTTTAGCATTAAAAATTAATTAAACGAATTAGTAAATTAAGTTTGAGGAAGCCACGGCCAATGAATTAGCAATGGATCTGAAGTTTGCAACGTTGGAGTGCAACGAAATAAAAAAATTTATTTTACTTCAAAGATACACTTATCAATTAAAATTAATTTTATGTTTAGATTTAGTTGTTTGTTGTATAAAATAACTTTAGAATAAAAGTTTAGATAAAGTTTCCATTGTTTAATAATTTTAATTGATTTTAACAATTATTTCGTTGCACTCCAACGATGTAAACTTCAGGCTCATAATTAGCATTAGTTTTTTTATCGTATAATATGGCACTTTTTATTTTTCCTCTAAAATCCATTACTTTTTTCCGTTTCAAAATTATCTTAGTTGTTACTACGAATACATGTTTTGGATACTTTCCATCACTTCTTGTCTTTTTTTTTCTTATCAGTATTTTTTATTTAATTTTTTTTTTAGTAACTTCTATTACATTTTTTTTTCTTTTAATGAATATTTAAAAGAGGTCTTTTTTAGTTTTATCGTCCCTTTTATTAAGGTTTTTCATGATAGGTTCAGTTTTTATAATTTTTTTGCTATTATCAGTCACTTTTTTTATAGAAATTTTATTTCTATGTATTGTCTTACATTTTTATTTTTTTTTTCTCTTAATGCTTATTAAGTAATTCTTTATATTTTTTCGCTACTAGAATTTTTATCAAAATAATTCAGTGAGACTGTTATCTATTTAAAAAGTGAAAAAAAAAATATTCAACGGGTGACTTCCCCTGATCTATAGTTAAGATAAAAATTATTTGCTCGCGCTACATATAGCCAGAAAAAATTCAAGTTCTAGTCTAGACTATATACGTTCTCAGTTTCCCATGTCTCTTCTCCTGCTGCATTCGCAATAACACCAGCCGTCCGACGGAAAATTTCTTATCACGCGCGCGTGCACGCCGCGAAACAAACTCGTCGTGAGTTTACGGAAGCTCTCGCAGACTTTTGCGGTGTACATCCTCGTCGCTGTGAAACTCTATATCACGCAGACCCGTCGTTGACTTTTCAAGGATGTTCGTCGCGGGGACATACGCGACAGATGGAAATTTCGTATACGTGAGACTTGCTTGAGAGAGAAAGAGAAAGAGCCAAGGCAAGTCGTTCAACTTCACCGGCGAAATTTGCGATTTCTCGTCACGATCGCGCAAGGAGGGAGAGGCGACGCTTCTCGCTTTATTTGCATCGTTATTGCACGGGTTCTCGCGATGGCGACGCTGAGGTTGCTCAAGATCGTTTCTGCTGATTAATCGCTTTTGCGGATGCAGGGAAAATTAAGAGGTCGGTTAACAGGAAGAAGTTGTTGGCTTGAGTAGTGTTCCATATATAGTGTTAAATGTATTACCGATTTTTTTTTTCTTCGAACACATTCTGGGATAAAGAAGCATAATAAATTATAGCAGATTACTCATTAAATGGCTAAATTTTCAAATTTTTAGGCAAACTTTATACCGATTGAAGCGGCGTGTTATTTCCAAGTCAGTGAGTCAAGTGTGGTGAAAGTAGGCGATAGAAGCCGTCTTAAGCCGGCTTTCGGTCGGCCAGTCAGGAATTTATAATCTTGTGTATCCAAGCATCGGTGGTTCAGTGGTAGAATGCTCGCCTGCCACGCGGGCGGCCCGGGTTCGATTCCCGGCCGATGCAATTTTTTTTTTAGTTTTTTTGCAATATTTTATGATTGGTATCTTAACGGCGGTTAGCCAGGCCCTTGCAGTGTTTTTTTATATAAGGTTTGTTTATATAAGATATTTTTTCTTTAATTAAGACAGAGATACGTCTATCATGAAAAACGTTTGTTATTATTTATTTAAATGACAAAATTTTAGCTATATTATTCGAGATACTGTAATGATAATTGTGTACAATAACAATTATTTCATTAAAATTTGATTCTTTATTTATTTACATACGGAAGGAATTAGAAACCGAATGTATTTTACAAATTATTCGTAAGATATAGGCAATTATTTTTTGCAAATTGTTATACAAATTAGCATCTAAAATTTACATTGACGCCAAAACAATTATTGAATGGGTGTGCTAGACAAATCATCCAAAAACAAATGACACTATTTTTCTAAAAAACACACTTGGGTGTGTCATCCAGTTGTACATTTTCATTGAATATTCATTAAATATGAACTAAGCTAATATTATTTTAATGACACTTATTATTACGTGTAATGACATCAATTTTAATTTATAATATAATACCGATTTAAAGTGTCATTCACCATTTTTTTAATCTTCTCGGCCTCTCGTACGTTATCCTACAATTACATGCAACTTTAAACTAAATACCCTGATCTGTAAAAAAACGCCCGCAGAACCTAGCCTATACCTCGAGTCTTATTACGTCGTAGTACCCGTCGATGGGCGGAAAACACATGTGCACCATGCACGCGACGCGCATCAACCGCTAACCGCTGATATTCAGCGGGTTACGTACTACTACTGGCGATCACATACTACGCAGAAAATAATCGCTGGCGCCAGCGTGGAGTCGTCTCGTGGATGATGCAAGGAATCGTCTCGTTTGAGAGCAGAGTCGATATACAAGTCTGTCGAAAAAACCGTTCGCTCAGACGTGTGACCGTGACAAGTTGTAATGCGCAACTATATACGCTTAATATATTTACTAGTAGAAATATCTCACTAGTAATATATTTATGATGAGTGTACGATTTCCCATTTAATTGTGAGTTATAAGCATAAAATTTTGTAGTAAGAGCGGATTCAGGAGATTATTTTCAGTTGTAATGACACGTGTAAACGAAAGAGTGACGATGGTTCTGGTTAGGGTGAATTTGGGACAAGTCCAAGAAAGAGAGAGATGTTGAAAGATAGTGGGAATTTTATGTTTATGATAGATGTCATAATAGTACTTGCGGAATGTCAGATTATTTAGGAAAGTTGTCGCGATGGTTATTATTTGTACAGAAATTGTAACAACGATTTATATTTTTTATAAATTATAATTAATAGTTATGCTCAGTTTTGTATATCAACCTTTTTCACATTAGATTAGTTGTATTTCAGCGATATTAATTTCGTGGACTTAACAAGATGTTCTATTCAACCAACAATATCTATATTTAACTCTTTTCTTGTTAAAACGAATAAAGTTCGAAATTTAAGTTCCCTGAATTTGCACAGCTTTGCTAACGACTTCTTTATGTGAACGAAACAAATGTTATTCTTTACATAAAGTTTAGGAAAGTTGCCAACTACTTTCTGGTTTTCTTTTCTCGTTGAAATTTTACTATTGTTTAGTCGATCAAATTTTAAAACTTCAGTCCAATTTATAATTAAGAATGAAATATGTATCTGTCGGCTGGTAAAAATGTTATGTATACTTTACTTTGTGCACTGATAGAAAGGATTCTTTGAGCCAAACCCCTGTGACTTAACAGTTAAGGAATGAAACTAAAATTATTAAAAAAAGGATGATATTGCTAATAAGCAAGTCAAATTTCATCAAGTATTAATAGTTAGAGTATTTCTACAAATACTTATAGTATTTGCAATACTTTTTATATGTTTTAAATTGTTTAATACAATATAATAACTATTTGTCAGATATTTAAATTAAACGTTAAACAAAATTTTAACAAGCGATAAAAATTTCATAAAAAGTTGAAGAAATACTCTGACTATTAATACTTGATGAAATTTGACGTGTTTATTAATAATATGATCCTTTTTTTTTTACTAATTTTAGTTTCATTCCTTAACTGTTAAGTCACAGGGTTTTGGTTGAAAGAATCCTTTCTATCAGTGTGCGTTTCCTGAAAAATTGATTTTAAATATTCGACGGGTAACTCGACTTTCATAAATTTTCATGCAGAAACTGTTACATTTTATTGATTCCGAGCGAGCATGTCGATAGCACGAAAATCCGGGCTTGAGGTTGGCACTTCTTTTGTCAACGAGCTGTGATCAATATATTACCAAGCACGTCAGTGTCCGTGCGTGCAGTCACCCCGCAAAGAGCCGCACATGAGCAAATCAAACGATGAAACAAAAACATTTTATCTAGGCGGAAGATTCAAAACATTCGGATCGAATTACGCAAGAGCAGCAATATAGATCGCGAGGAAAATAAAAGTGGAGCTAGTTTGTGTAATCTTCCCTATTTTTATTCTTCCGGATCGGAATTAGTGAAAGTTTCGTTGGAAATATCGGTGAGTTTCACTAACTGGCCAGTCAGATTCGTGTTGAACTCATATATACGAATCGCGGTGAGTAAGTTGCTAATTTAAAGTTTTACTTCGATGTAAAATTTATAGCTTTAGATCTTATTTCAACAGTTTCATAATAAAATTCCATTGTTAATGAAAAATATATGACTTGTACTTTCTTGTCTTGCCTAAAGCCCAGAAGTTTTTCACTTTGTATTGTATAATTTTGTACGTTCAGCTTCACCAACTAACTAATAAAATTAAATTCAACGATAACCAAAGTAAACGAATGATAATCCATAGTCATCGATAAGGAAACATTCCAGCTGTTCTGAGTACACAAAAGGTACCACGCGGTGCCACTTTGCCCGTACCATCTACGATCGCTATTTTTATCCATCATCGTGTTTTGTGATATCTATACAAGTTTGCCCTTCTCATATTGCACCGTTATACATCCATTGAGCGTTTGTAACTTGTGGAGCGCATCAAACTGAAAAACGAGCGCGTCGCTATTAAAGTTATACCTTTGTCGCTTCGCCAGCCGAAGCGAAATTTTGATCCGCGTTCGTGAATCCGCTGCCAAGAGAGCCACGCACGTACGATGATTTAGGACGACTTCGTCTCTCAGCTGGGCGATATTTCACTCTACGCCAACACGGGAAAATCGTTGCTTTCCGGAGTCCAGTGGTAGTGTGTGGTGACGATCTGAAAGAGGCGAAGAAAAAGTTACTTTGGGGACGATGAACGTTGATCGTTCGCTCTTTGTTAGGTACATGCACTTTTGGCGATGATTCTGGGAAATTCGTTTAAAACTCTTTTGGCACTTCCTCTTTCGAGGAGATTATTGCTAAGTGCTTCGTTATGGAAAAAACCGGTTTGTTAATTGAATAATTTGAGAAATCATTTTGTCGGGATTAACTAGAATTTTCTTGAAATAGGATTTCATTAATTTAGCACTTTGAATGTGTCAAACAAGCTTTTAACCAGAAACGTTTTAAAACAGATCTTTGTCAATTTATGGGTTTGAAGTTTGCATCGTTAGAGTGCAACGAAACTTTAGAAAATTTTTTATTTTTAGTTTTATATGTTAGATTTTGAATTTTCTCATGTGTTTAGCATTTTATAACATAACCCAACATCAAAATAAAGATTTCACTGAATCGTGCAAAAGTTTAGCTGTTTTATTTATTTGTGAGAAATTATTTCGTTGCGTCCCAACGTTGCAAACTTCAGACCCATGTCAATTTTATTTTCTAATAAATTTAGTAATCTATGATCATAAAAATGTTCACATTTATTTTCTTTTAGGCATTAATATCTCAACTCTTAATTAATAATTAAATTATTAATATTTATCAAAACTATTTATAGAAAATATATTTGCAACATTATAACTAATTTCTTTTTCTCTTTTGTTTCAGGTGAGTTTCAAAATCATTACCTTCATAAATATAAAACCACGATGGCGTAAGTTATTCTAATATTGATTTCTGAGCTTAACTTCTTCATTTTCCCAAAACCTTTTAATGTCATTCTAAAAAATTCATTTTATAGCCATTCTCCCAGAATTTAATGAAAGCACTCACTTACTCTTTACCCGCAACTTTGACAATAGATTCCTGCGCGATCAATCTCCCACTTTCTATCGTAGGTCGATGGAATTTTACTCGAGGATAATTTATTGCCCTGGGAAAGCCGTAATAGCGGCGCCGTGGCGGTGCTCCAGTGATTTAAAATGCGGCTTTGGTAAATTAGCCGCAGACTCTGGTGGCGCCTTTATGATTCTATATGATTTTCCGCGTTTACTGAAATTTTGCAACTGATAAGTTATCCGAATATGATTCTTAATTACATTCTTAATTGGTTTTTGTTTTAACCAGCATAACGCGTGTATAATTTATAATTAAGATTTTTCAGATTATTTTTCTTAATTCAAAAATTTCTTGATTTAAGTCGCATCTTTTATGTGGCATGTTTAGTTACGAAGAACTTCTGCAATAAAGTCACCGAGTCTATCAATGGCTACTCTAGCAATCGTTCTCGAACTCACATAAAAGGTTAAATAAAGATTTGATGAATATGTAAGGAATTCTTTCAAATAATTGATCAATTCATCGGGAATTTTATTAAAACGGAATCAATACTTACAAGCATAGTGGTACTTATTACACACCAATGGTTATCATCGATACCAATCGATAAAGAGAATCGATTTGAACAGAAGGACAAATTCATGCATCATTGAATTCTCTAATAGAACAAGCATTTTCTTGATAGAAATGAAGTAGAAAATATGCATTTTGTTCATTCGACGCTTGTCATGATCAGCTGATAGATATATACTTGTTTTGTCTATTTGCGCGATAACTCGGCAGGAGATTAGCGAGGGTCTAGACGTCCAGATACCCACTGCATTTATGCCTGCAACAAAATATATCTTTCATCATTCTCTATTTTCAAAACTCCTTCTAACCATTAATATAAAAATTTGTCAATACTCCAACGCCAACGCGACTTATGGATCTGAAGTTTTCAACGTTATAGTACAACGAAATAAAAAAATATTTTATTTCACTTTAAGTTTATAATAATTAATATTAATTTCGCATGTAGATTTATTGTTTTATAGTATCAAACTATTTTGTAACAAAGATTAGATACAATTTCCATTACTTAATAACTTTAATTAATTGTAAAAACATTTTTTCGTTGCACCCCAACGATGCAAACTTTAGATCCATCGTGACTTTTACTTTCAAATTTAACATACTCTACTTTTTTACTTAAGGTGAGTGAAATACCGACATAATTTTAGAATGTCTATATCTTTTGCAAACACTAAGAGAATTACTCAAAAAAATTGTCAAGTATAGTATTTACATATACGGAGCGCCTGACGGATCTATTTTTTTTTCAAAAACCTACTCAGAACTCATTTAATTAAATAAAAACCACAATTTCGGTAAGTATGAATCTGTATTTTCGAATTTTGATCTAATTTTAAAACGGACGTATTTCATGGAAATGTTAATAGATTCTCACAAAAAAATTTCTGTCCATAGTATTTACATATACGGAGGACCTGACAGAATTATTTTTCGAAATAAACGTTCGAATGTTAATTTATTGAATAATGAAATTGGGTTGATTTTCGGTATCACATGGCCTTAACCACATCAAACTAGATATAGTTAAGTTAAATGAAAAATATCTCTCAAATATTATATTCGATCGTCACGTTACTCTATATATATTTTAAAGATTACTCTGTTGTTATACAATCCTAATTCGACGCAGTATGCCCACTACTCTATATATACGAGACCCCTAAATCAGCGGGGATCGAGGTTGAATAGACAGACGCGGCTCGCAATGCCTTTGTCAATGCGCGAGTTACACACATACACACATACATACAGCATCTGGAGCGCGATCGTCGTCGTCAATCTCTCGCATTATCCTCCGCGTATATATGGCACGAGGCTCCGGTACACGTAGCGAATTGACCGACCGGCGACACACTGCACACGTGCGCGGGTGTTGCGGTTCGATTTCGCATTGCGGAATTCTCGAGCTGTGCGTTTGCGATTTGATTCGCAAGGCATCTAGAGTACAGGGAATAGTATGCTGGATCGGTTACATATATATGTATATCGTGCGCAACTGTTATGCAATCGTGTCTGGGGTATTGATAAGATCGGTTATCGGTTGTGTGCTGCAAGTAGGACGTTGTGATTTTTGAGGTTATGGAACAATTTGTAAGTGGTAATTACATATCTGTATCGCTGTATGGCTTGACCTTATATGAAAAGCAGTATAAATGGTGGACTCATTACATGATAATAGTTTACGCGATAGGTACATCAAAAATAACTTCGTATTAAAATTACTTGAGGGTTTGAAGAGTTATGAAATTAGATCGCGACCCTTTCAACTTATATGTCTATTTTATTTTTAATTCCAATTACTTTAGTGGTGATGAAACAAAAGTTCGTGCACTTGGATAAAAAATCGGTATAGTAAAAGCGAAGGAAACCTTTTGCATGCAAAAATTTTTATAACAACAGTGACACGCGAAGGTGGACGCTCTTCTTAACGAGTAATAACACTACATTACGCGGCGAAACGTAGCCGCGCGGTGTTCTCACGAAATAATTACCGCTAAAGGCACTTACGTCGCGCTACTTACTGTAGCCCCTCACCGCCATCGTATAGTTGCTGTCATTGAGCGAAATAGTGTCATTTTCCTATTCCGTCCCACTTTTAGCGCTGCGGCGATATCGTGCACGAGCAGGACGAATGACTTCTCGTGCCGTTTTACCAATCGCTGCAGCAAGTCACAATGTCGGCTTTATATATAGTTTATCTCTTTCTTCCTCTCCGTCTTCGTATATATGTATTCGGTGTTTTTTTTTTTTTCACCTAGTCGTGGTGATTTCGAAGAGAGTAGCTTTCCGTCGTTGCGAATGTTACGATTTTTTGCGATGAAAGCTGCCATTGGTATAAGAGTAAGATTTTGTTATACTGTTGAGAAACTTAAGAGATTAGTTTTTGTATGTATAGATGATGATTAAAAGAAAGTTTTTATGGTTTGTTTATGCAGACGAACGTTAAATCGTTTTGTGTATATTAAAAATTAAACATTGCGCGAACCTTGGTAATGAAAAAAAACAAGGTTTCTTCGTAAAAAAAATGGTGTAAAAGCATTATTCTGCTGTTCATATATAAAAAGTCAAAGTCATTTGAAATTACTTACAATAATTAAACGAATAATTAATATCTGGATTTCAATTAATTTAGACAAAAAGTTTTATGCGATAAGAGAAAAAAAAGAACCTGTTCTCCAGAAATGACGCATCTACTTGGATATTTTGATCGTTTATCGGCTAAAAATAATTGGAACATTTGAGCCTCCTTGCATTTATCAATATTTACCTTGATAAACGGTCCGTGCGCTTTCCCACACCTGCACCAAATGCATTCGTTATTTCTCCGACTCTCCACGCCGAAATGCTGTTGCAATCGAGCGAATTTACCTGGAGGTCGCATTTTATGGTCGCCATTACTCGTGTGCGCGCGTGCGCGTTTCCGCGTACCGATTTTTCCAACAAGACCTCGAAAGACAATAAATCACTGCGGCCGAACAAAAATACCACCGGCACCGAGGAGATAACCGAGATTCGTCAATATCTACTGGTAAATGTTTGATGATAGCCAAATGAACAAACCATTTCCATTATCATTAATCTGATTTCCACTGAGCAGAAAGTCGCTTCGTGTAATTAAAGTACGTAGAAAGAGTGAGGGAGAGAGAGAGAGAGGGGACAGTATAGTAGAGAAAATAAAACGACGGAGATACAGTATACGACGCTAACTCGTTTTATGTTAATGCGGTTTATTAGAGGACGCGAGAGAGTCTCGTGCACGCGATCCAGAGGGGGAACACATTATCATCATGCAACGACTTTTCAACGGATCAGTGAAAGTCAAATTAATTAACCCAGTTCTCAAATAGAGCTATTCATTTCGCGACACGCGGCCAAATTGTTTCTGAATTGAATTCGTTATATGTATGCATATGCGCGCTCGCTGTCTTATCTTTATTCGACCACGCGACGATGGACTGTCGTCCCGAAATATTTCTGAATTAGCCGGTCGATCTTGAGAATTTATGAAGCGGTGCACCATGACGACGACGACTCGATCTTATCTTCTTTAATCCAATAATCTTTAATCCAGTTGTAAAAGCGTCGCACGCAATTCAAGGTCTGCCTCGTTTCTATCGTACAGAAAGAAGATAGAGATATAGAGAGAGAGAGAGAGAGAGAGAGAGAACGTCGATCTAGTTGCCGACCGGCATAATACGATAATGTGACATAATACGGGTGGCCCGATAAACGACAGTGAGCCAATTCCTCGATTGATGCGTGGCTGGACTTCCAAAGAGACTTTATATACTTCGTTTATATAAAGTCCTTGTTTGCGAGAACAACAGCAAATAGAGAAAAATGTGCGGCGAGAGTAGTCTTGAATACATTATGATAAATGGGACTTGAAATGCAGTTGCTTTTATAAACAGTTTAATTAACTTACACTGTTTAAAGGTGGCTATTTGTCTTAATATAAAGAAAGGGGAGAGACGTGCATGTCCGTGAATTTACACTGAATATGACTGGTTTCGAGTGTGATTGCTTCGTCATCGACAAGTTTGTTTTTGCATTATTACTTCTTCGATATATATACCAACGTTTTTGTACAGCAATATGAATATTTGCTAAAGAAATATTTTTACATAAATAACCATGTATTCTCAGCTGTAATACTATAATATGTAACTATATTACAAGACAAGAATAAATTACAAGGAAACCCAACCAAAGTATCATCTTTTTTAGAACTTCTCTGATGTCAAAAATCATCATTATGGTCCCATCCAAACTGTAGTTATTACTTTGCAAATTCGTAGTCTGTCGTCTGCTCTCTTCTTATATACCTTCGTCGAAAAGATCGCCTCATTGTCAGCGACCCGTCTATTTGTAAACCCAAGCGAGCGCACATCCGCACTTCATCGCGACAGAAATAACAGCCACTCGTGCGCACAAGACATGTAATCCGTTCCATTGAAGCTGGTCAGTTAGCCATCGTCGTCGTTGCTACTACTACTGCTGCTGCTGCTGCAAAGGAACGATTTCTTATTTATTTCCAGTGCTAGTATATGGAGCTCAAAGAGAAAACGGAAACGAGTGTCATCCCTGTAGCCATTGTGCTGCTACGCGCGACTCGTTCTCTCAATGGGCTGATTCTCTTTGCTATATGCGACGATCGAGGCACACGTGACTGGAAGCCATTGCTGCCTGCGAATAGGAATAACATGTATACTGGGAAAACGTGACCGATCCATCAGAGTTGTATATATATATATACGAAGAAAATGCGCATTGGACTGGATATTATTATCGGCAATGAAAAATTTCGAATAGCTGGAAAAGTGCAGCACGTTGTTGTTTCTTGCCCTCGGCACTATAGTATATAACAGCTTTGTCCCCCTTTTTCCAGCGCGTGTTTTTTTACCGCTCATTTTCTAATTCTTGGTCGCGGACGTTGTCATTACATCTTTCTCTCTCTTGGTTAATAAAAAAAAAGAACATTTACCACTGTATTAACCGATCGTCACGGAACTGCCAATTCGGAAAATTACAAGCGGAGATGTATGCAACCTTGGTCGATCGAAGGGAATTTTTGCAAGGTGCGCTGCGCAAAAGATGTGGGGTCGTAGCTCGACCTTCACAGGTCATCGCGTCAGGTGTGTACGTGCACTGTTCGACTTTTTTTTGTTGAACGTTGGCGAATTCCCTGAGGACGATAAAAATTCCTCCTCGGGACCAGCGTAACCCGACTTCTTCCGCGTGGCAAGCGCGTGGTATTTTTCAAGAGAAAAAGTGACCGATGCTGGAATTATTGAGGGACGTAACGGTGATTTATACGATAAGTGTATAGTAAAAGATATAACCTATTGTATAAATAATATACTTTTTAGGAAACATATATTCACTACTCATCTTGTAAGCGGCTAATCGACTTGAAATTGTAACGTTACTTTTCGTAAGATATTTTTTTTATCAGATACCATTTATTTTTTTTTAAATTATCTGCTAAATCATTATGAATTTTGCAAAAGAAAACAAGAAAAGCACTATTTCCTATAAGATCTTAGGTTAGATGTTCAAATCTATTTTAATTTATATCTCGTTGCTGAAGTTGTGAAATGACTCAAAATTTTATATTAGACATCCCGGTACATAGATTATCTTATATATTAAGTTTTTTTTAGATCCATCTATTATTTCTTTAACCGGATGAACCTTCTTAAAAAACGCATATTAATATAATGGAAGATTGGTTATATCTTTCAGCGGCAATGATGAAGCTCGGTATAATAAGCAATCGTTCATTGTAGGGGATGAAAATTTTCACAAGATTGCGCAAACTGACCAGGAAATTGCGTGGATTTACGAAAATGGGTCGCAAAACGTGGCCATATTGCGCCACAGGCACGCCATACTTTATTGGAAAAATAAATACATGCGCGCACAATCACCGAACGAATGCGTTTATTTCGGGAGAGCGCGTGCCTCGTGCGATAATGGAACAAAAGAGACGCGTTCTCTTTCTCTCTCTCTCTCTCTTGGAACGGCATTTTTCGTGCTAAGTATATATACCTACACGCACACTGCTCTCTCGTCTCCATGGCAGCCGAACGAGAGAGAGAGAGAGAGAGAGAGAGAGAGAGAGAGAGAGAGAGAGAGGAGAGAAGCCTTTTTAGCATCTCCTTGTTGCTCCTTTTTCATTCCTCTCGCGTTTGGCTCATTTCTCTATTAAACATGCGCGCGTCGGGCATCGAAATTGCCCTCTCGTCGAACGAACTCGTGTACCGGTATCCTTTGTTCTCTCTCTTTCTCTCTCGTCCCTCTCTACGCCGACTTCTACGAAAGTGTTCTCTTCTCCTATCTCCTGCCTCTCCCTCCCTATCTTTTTCTTTCTCCCTCTTGCTTTCTTCGGCATCTATACCAATGCTTTTCTCGTTCCCTGAGTGAACGCCTCGTGAGAACAACTTCTCCTGGGCATCAAATGTATAGTTTCCCCTCAAATTTATCAGGTGGCATTTTCCACACGTCGAGAAGGACATAAATTAGCTGAGTCTGAAAGAAAAAAAAAACGTTAAATATATTATATAGTCAACGTTCATTTATTGATATTCCGTTATCGATATATAAATTAACGTAATTTTATCGAGTAGGCGTAAATAAACTTCGACTTGACCTCAAGGCATGCGCACACGCGCGTTAACTTCGTTCATGCCTTTGTCGGAGTGAAAGAGCGTTATTAGCTACAACAGCAGCAGCAGCAACGTGCGGAATGCAGACTCGCAAAAAGAGGCGCGCACGGTACTTCGCCCTACGCTCAGGCTTTTATTTAGCCGCCCTCCATTCAGTCTGTAGCTCCCTCGCGCTGCGACTTGCCTTTTTCTCTTTCTCTTCTTCGACGAGGTCTATTGGAAATATCTGCGTTCCAGCGGAGTAGCAGCGCCAACGTAGTTTTCAGCTGTGCTTTAAGAAAAGTCGCGCAACCTTACCGCTGGAAGGTTTAAATGTTGTGGTTGGAAAGTATTTTGAATGACTTAAGTCGAGATATCATTATTATTTTGTCAAAATTATTTATTAGTATTCGTATAAAACTATTTTATATTTATTAATTATTGGTTTCTAGTACTTATATACTTGGAGACACCATCAACGCAGTCTACATTTGTTGCAAAACGCTAAGTACAGAATATGAAGTTTTCATGATCTGCAAAACATGTAATTATTTAGTTATAAATGAAAGAATCTTTACCTCTTACTACACCAGATATTTTCGAAGACTAACACTTAGTAGAGAATTTATGTTCATGGGAATAACGTGAGCTACGGTTAGCTTGATGGGTTCAGCAGCTCGGATCATGATGATTATTAGAGCTTTCCTTGTGGTCGGTGCAAGATCAACCCAATCCATTTCGTAGACAGCCTTTGCAATTTCGACGCTCTATATTGGTAAAATTTCAATTTACATGGTAAAATCAATCAATTTCCTAATATGTAATAGCTTACGTGAAGGGCAACTTCGTTCCCGTACCAGCAGGGCAGATATATTTGGAATAGAGAGATCGAAAACAGTCCTAATGACGTTATGAAATCAACATTCAGTCCGATATCGGAGAAGGATAATAGGTATACGTTAATGCAAACGTTTGGCACGACAACAGTCAATACAGATATTAATTGACCCGCAAAGCTATTATTCAATGAGTATGCGTAACTGTACACAAAAAAAAAATCAACGTTTGATCACTTCGTATTTGCAACGACTCACAAGTGGTGTAGTTTCAATTACCTGTAAATAAACTGATGATCATAAATATACTCTCTTATCAATGCTCTTTCGACTTTCACTTTGGTCGATGAATGACTGTTCGTATATTTGCAGTGCTGAAAAAAGGTGCGTAGACGATGTTTCAGTAACTTCAGCTGTATGCAGGATTGCAACAGAAACCCGGATAACATCGTATCAGCTCCTATGTGCATCGAGATAATGGCTCCACCGACAAATGTTTGTTGGACGTAGGAAAGCCAAAAGGTCAGAGGTTTGCTGGTGTCGTAAGGGTACCATGCAGGTGCTGGAAATTCTATTTCTCCATTTGACTTCATCATAGGGCCTATCAATCTTATCGACACACCAGCGAAACAAGCCAATGCATACATCAAATGTATTCGCCTACAATGTTATAATACGCAAATTGAAATTAAATTTAACAAAAAGAATATTCAAGCATGTTTAAAAAAAAGATATCGATTTAAAAATAAATTTTTTCTTACCAACTTTCGACTGAGTAGTCCGCTAATATCATCTGTTCGGAATCATCTCGAGGAATACGCCATCGATCTTCGTATCCACTGGCCAAAAGATGTTCAATGCGTCGACGAGTTTGCAGAATGTATATTCCTTTGTATAAACCATTGATTAAAGATATCATTATAAAAAACACATCTAAATCAAAGTATTGTGTACGTAATATAACAAAAAAATTAATTATGACTTCAAGAGTGAGTAATACTTCTGAAAGAAGTACAAAGAATGTAAATGCAACGTAGATTCGTTTAAATTTGGGTTCTACGTATTTTGGACACCAAACTCCCACTAATGTTAGAATGTGAAATGGTACAGGAAGAACTCGATGTTCTAATGTTTTTCGAATGAGCATGTTCATCCGACTGAACTTATATATTTGCGATTCTACACATGAAGAGTAATGTTAAGCCGTACGGAAAAAGTATAATAAACTGAAATGTGCACGGTTGTCATTCTCTTCACTACAGTATGAAGATAATTTTACCGCTGCGAACAAAATGTCAATACCGCACCGCTAAATTTTGCAGAGATACTACAGTTTGCAGTGCATTGACGATTTAAAGTTTAAAAATGTATTGTTTTACTTCCATGCGTGGGTTATTTTCTTACGCACTTTCTTAAAGAATTATGGACGATAATTACCTTCCTACTGTTAAATTACTGAAGTTTCTGCGTTTGCGCACTGTTGCGTTTCGCACTTCACATTTTTTCTTCGGTGCTTAGTGCTTGTTGAACCCTGGCTGTTAGTTGAAGTCTGAAACAAAAGAATTGGCATAACATACAAGAATGAACATTTTTTACAAGGTTTCATAGTAGACTGTCTTATTATGTTACTCTTATTATTTTCATATATTTGAATGTTTTGAAAATCACAATACATCTATTCTACATTTGAAGTAAGCAAATATGTCGAATTAATTTTGTATCACAAAAAATGTGTTTCAAAAGAATTGCTACGAGAATTAAAATGCAAAATAAAATTTTAAATGCAAGCTTAATTTTTTTTCGTAGAAATTAGAATGTATATATTTCGTATTATTATTCCGACCATAATATTATTCAATTCACAAATAATAAATACTTTTGAAATGGCTCAAAAACTAATACATTTTTAATGTTCATATACTTCAATTGTGCAAATATATTACAAAAATATCTTCACCATAATCTGTAAGAAATCGCATATAGTTCTTAAAGCTGCAAGTACTAGAACCGACTTTGTTACTATTTTTGTCTTATTTTTTCTTCAATTAACGCCATTCGACAAATTGACAAATAATAAATTTTATAATAGAAATAATTACTACATAACTTTCATTGGCAAATACTTAAAGGTTAAATTAATAAAGTTACATTAAATTAATTAAAAATATGTTGCTGTTTATTCAGTTGAAATTATTGTGGTGTACATTTGAGGTCTGTAGAAATTAATATAAAATCTAAAACCCATTAAATAGTAAAATAAAATGTATTTCTCTTTATTTTTAAATCGCATGATGTATACATATGTAATAAGGTTTTCTTTGTTGTATAAAATCATCAATTGCTTATGTCATTATTAACCTGATGTCTGTTGTAGGACATTAAATACTGTATATGATGTTTTAACAATCTGTAAGTAAATGTTTATAAGTAATTAGTTGTATTTTTGGTTTATATATTGTTTTCATCATGCATACCTTTATAAATGAATCAAGATTCATTGGAACAATATAACCTACAGAAAATTGTATAGGTTTTGCTGATCTAGCCATGATTATGATAAGAAGTTTTTGAATGGAAACGTCAAAATTTGTCCAATCCATTTCATAGACTGCATTTCTAACCTGTATGCTCTACATAAATTGTAATGACTATAACATACTACGTAAAGTATTGAAAATTAAATAAAAGCCAAAAAATACATACATTTAAAAATACTTCGTTGCCATACCAGCACGCTATAAAAAACTGTAAAAATGCAGACGTTGTACAAAATAAAGTAGAAAAATACTCTAAATTGATCTCATCTTTATATGCTGATAATGCATATACATTTATACAAATATTTGGTATTGAAGATACTACTAGAATAATAAGTATGTCTTGAAAATGATTATTCAAATCTTCTCCAAATCTGAATAGATTTTTATTTTGGTATATATGTGCAGTACATTTTATATTTTCTCATTTTATATTCTTTGATACTTACCTATAAATGCGATCATGGTGGTGTATAGATTGAAAAATTATGTTTCTTTGTATGTCCTTAATACATTTAAATTCTCCAACATTTTCTATATAATATTTTTCCATATTTCTCAGTCTGTGTTTGAGTACATCTATTTGGAGCGATGTTTTTAACAATAATCCTACAAATAGTGTATCAATGCCAATATGTGCACAAACAGCTGATGAACCCAAGATTACTTGATGGAAATATGTTATCCAAAACCAAAATGTACTTTCAATCGAATAAGGATAAGATGCATCTACAGGAAGTGCTATAGTACCACCAGGCTCTATAAGTGGAGAAGTGGCTTTCAAAAGGACGATTCCTACCATTGATGCAGAGTATGCTATTAAAATATTTCTAAAATAGTTTATTAAAAATTAATATTAATTTTTCATATACTATCAGTGTCAATGCGCGCTGCGCGCGCCCTATCATGGGCCAATCAAATTTTACATATCCATTTCAAATCGACCCAGCACAATCATTAGAGGTGACAATCTCAAGTCTATCTCTTTTTTATATAGGATGGTTTAAAAAAAAATTTAGGTTTGCTTAGATTTTTGTAACTTAGATATATAATATATTAAAATAGTTATTGTAAATAGCTTAAAATAATAGAATGAAATGTAGGAAATTATCAAGGGAACTAAAACCTAAAAAGGTTAGGTACATCAGTGCATACTAATTTATTTTCATCTTACCATACAAACCTTATTCGTAAACTAACTTTTCTGTGAAATTTATCTTCAATCAAATCTTGTGGATTCATCCAACTATGATTAAAATAAGATGCAATCAAACATCGTAAAGCTTCTCGACCTTGCATTAATTTTATTGCTTTATAAACACCGGTCATGTTAGCACTTACAAAAAAAAAATTTGTTAACTTAAACTGGTTAGTACCTATACTAGAAATAAAATATATAAACATTTCTATACAAATTATTACATTTAAAGTAAAAATAGTCATAAAATAAATTTTATGAATTTTATATCTTCTAAGAGACAAGTTTTTCGGGCACCATATCCCCCAAAATGTTATAAGAACAAATTGATAAGGTAAAAGTTCATATTCTATATTACTTTTTATTATTTCAAGCCACTTAGAATGCATATTGCGCATGTATCACAGTTAAATTCTTTTAATTAAAACTTTGTTACGTTTAAAAACTTTTAAGCTATGCCAATGTACAATGCGATGCGTATTTATTGGACGGTATACGGTTATCGATATACAGGTACGATAGAACTATGAACTTAATGCTCTTTAGTTTCTGGAAATGTTAAACGCTGTATTTTTCATATAAAAAGTACATCACGATATACCAAACATTGCAAACTTAATGCGAAATTCAATGATTAAACTGCTTGGTTTATTGGAGGGAATATTAAAGGGAAATTAATTTTGTACTGTTTTCATTCGTTCATTTTCTTACTCACTTCCTGAAAAAGTAACATCTAATAATTACGCGCCCATAATGCAATTAATGAAATATCCGCGCTTGCGCGGTGAACTAGGCTGTATCATTCATTTTCATTTCTTGCTTAGTTAGTGAGTGGATTCTTGATAGCAATGTATAACATAGAATTATAAAGAGTTGAAATTGTTCTTTTCTGAATTATGTTTAGGGAAAGTGTAAATTTATATAATATCAATTTTGCAATCTACTATCAAGGTTTTATTTTATCATATTTTTAAATAAATTTCAATTAGTTAATATATATTTATATAAAAGATTAGCAGATATCTTAGCACCACTTACTGATTGTAATCGATGCATTCGAGTATTTCATATCATACGTATTAATAATAAAATTTTCAGAACGTCCTTAACTTTTAATATAACTAATAATTTTAAACTCTTATACAATTTTTTGCAGTAGCATGATTCATAATTATTGATCAACTTTTTATTGAAATATTTAAGAAAAGAAAAATTCTAAAATAAATATGCAGAATTTTTTATTAATTTCAGTTATCTATAAATTTTCATAATGATAAGATAGCGTTACTATCTATAGTACACGGAGAAAAATACAGTAAAAATTACCATGTCGGATTGTACATGAAGGACAGACTCGAACTTTAAAAAAATTGCCATAATTTATGGTAAATACTTCTACATTGTAAAAATTGCCATAAATTTATGGAAATTTTGACCATATTATGACAATTTTTTTTTATAATTTGAGTCTATCTCACTTTTACAATCAGACATAACAATTTTTACGAAAATATTTTTCTCCTTATACAAGTGCGTTTCTAGAATTTTATTTCACAATTACTCATTCTTAATAAAATGTAATAATATTTAAAAGGAAAACTTATTGTATCCAGAGTATTAGTACTTTATAAAAGAGCTTTCATATGTAAGTAGTAATTTTTCAAAGTGTAAGAAACGTATATAATGCAAGATGGATGTAAAATACGATTTTACGCTGTGCGTCGTGACCGAGGATGGACAAAGTCGGCCCGAGGCCTGTGCATACGTATGGCATACGCTATTTTTTGTGACGGTGTACGAAAGATGCTTAATGATTTCTACTTTCATGATGATCGTGCAACCCTCGGGGCGTCGTTAAAGTTTATTTTGGGGCTCAAATACAAAATCTATCATTATTTACTCCCTCATACGGAGATGTAAAACAAATATTTTATGCACACTCTTGCAAAATGTAATAAATAAAGTGTAACTGAAAATAAAAATGTTTTATAGATACAAATCAACAACAAATTTTTTAATATAAAAGATAGTAGGAAAATATTTTATTTTCAAAATTTTTATAAACTGTTTCTTGGAAATTATCTATACACGAGTCAAAATATTAAGCATCTATACGTAATTTGAACCATTGATTCTGTTAGGATGTTTTTTGTAATACTCTAAAAGCTGAATAAGACGTTTTTATAATCTATAAAATAAAATATAAATATGTCAATGGAAGTAAAATAAATGTTTTAGAGTACACAATTTTTTAAAAAATATACATACTTCAATAAATGAATTTATGTTCATAATAAATGTTCCAGATGCAAATTGAATTGATTTTGTTGATCGAACCATTATTGTTAAAATTTTCTTCTTTGAAGAAACGTTTAGTGATGTCCAATTCATTTCATAGATTGCGTTCGCTACATCTACACTCTGTAAAAAAAATCCACAGTATTACTATTATAACAAAATTTATCAAACTTTCATTTTTTCAAACCTACATGAAGTATTATTTTATTCCCATACCAACAGTACAAAAATATTTGCATCAAACACGTTGCAAAACAAAGGAAAGAATCCACTAAATTAAGTGTAATTCCTCCCCTATGTTTTGATAAAAGGTAAACGTTAATGCATATATTTGGTATGGTTATCATTACTTGTCCAGTCATAATTCCTTTAAAATCAATATTAACTTGTTTTCCAAATCTATATTATTATACAAGCAAAAATTTATTAACAATAGTTAATAGTTCTCTGGATTAATATCGTAAAGACATTTCATTATTACTCTAAAATGCAAGCATGTCTATATGCATAATGAGCTAACATAACATCTGATTGCTCATAATTATTTACAGGTTGCATATTTGTAGTTGAGTTATGATACAATTGTAATCGATGCTTTAATAATTTTAATTGAATACACATCTGTAAAACGAGTCCAACAAAAAGAGAATCGACACTTATATGTAAACAAATTAATGGTATACCTCCCATGAGTTGTTGAACATATGACAATAAATAATTGTGAAGATTGTCTGTAGGGTATGGATACCATGCCTCTATGGGCAAAATCCATCCTGAATTAGATTTCAACATTGGTGTTACTGCTTTTGTAGTTAATCCTAATACTATCCCAAGTGCATAAGCTTGAGTTATCCATCTACAACATATATCGGAAACTTATAATTTGTATTAGCAAAATCTGTTTGTATTATTCTAAATAAATAAAGTAATATTCTGGATTGAGACCTCAAAATTGTATTTATATTTTGCCTCAAACACTGAGTTTTTATTATCACTAAATAATAAAATTATATAGTAAATAATAACATTGAAATTACCATAGTAGGGATATGATTCGCAAAAAATAGAATTTTGTGGTCCTTCGAAAGTTTGTGTATAACAATAATGAAGATAGACATTTCACCAAACCTCGTTTCATACTCGTATTCTTCAATGATATCGTGTTCGTAAACATTTCGTGATTTGAACCATTCGTCTTCAAAACATAATTTTAAAAATTTCTTTATTTCTTTACGCTTTCTTAAAATAAAGTATTGTTTGTACATTGCATATGTTAAAGTACTGATAGCAAATACATTTTCATAAAAATATTCACTTTCATTTCTAGTCGATACAAGGTTTATAAGCATTGTCAACCAAAATAAAACGCCAGCTGTTGCTAAAAATACTGTATAACAATTGTACCATGTTTTTAATGGTGATTTCCAATTATTCGGACACCAAACACCAGAAAATGTAAAAATATAAAATTGCATTGGAAGAGAGCGATATTCTAAACTTTCTGATAAAATCATTTTATTCTTTAAGTAAGCATATTCAATAACTTTTTATTAGAAAAACTCAAGTTTTTACTATATAAATTTAATTAAACTAGATTTTTTATGTAATATGTTTTTACGCTAAATATTAAAATATTATCTATGAATTAATTTTATTATTAATTATTATTTTTGATAATTTTATGTGTAAAATTTTATTTCAACTTCTTATGAACTAGGCGAACAACAATATTCAGCAACACATTCTATAGAACTAATACTTCTTAGCTATTTCGCTCTTCAATCAAATCAGATATTTATTGCAAAATTACACTGTTGAATAAGAGAGGCGCAAAGAAATAATCTCTGAAGCCACAAAATTGCAAGTCAATTTTATTTTCTTAAAATAATTTATATGGTATGTTATTATTGAAGAAGCTTTCCATCTTATAACTCTACATGCTAAGGTATTTCTTTTCATGTCGAAACTTCACTGTCAATGTTAATAATTCAAACTATCGGCACTCTTTGAAAGGAATATTAAAGAAACGTTTGCGACTGCGCAGTATGCGCCCCGCCCTTTGATTCATATCCCTGTACCTGTAGTCTTTTCTTTAACACCGTAGATGTCATACACATCTAAGTGAAAAATTTAACTCAAAATTATTACAACCAAAAATATTTATTAATACCAATATAAAAATATTATACAGCTACTAGAAATTTCGTTATATTTTTAAAAAGTTAATAATACAATATATTACATTAAAATTGAGGTATGAAAATGTCATATAATTTGATTATTCTATTTTAACTTTAAATAAATTTTTACAAACTATCACTGTTAATATAGTTAAAAAAATATTTTTTTTCATCCAGTCTGCATCTATTTATTTTGCTGTCTGTTGAAGTAGATTGAACGCTGTATAAGATCCTTTAATAATCTAGAATTAAAATCATGGTTATATGTTGTTTTAAATCGAAAGTTTTTATAAATGAAAAGTTATTTTAAATATAAACAATTTTTCCGTTAGATTTCAGCATTTAAAGGCTAATTTGATCACGGATTTTCTCTTGAAGACGCGTAAAATTTTTTTCTGAACGAAATAAGCCCCCAAACGTTAAAATAGTACAAAAAATTATGAAATTGTGTGGTACTGTTTTAATTTTTTTTTATATTAACAATATCTATTACTTATTGTTTACAAAAAATTAGTTTTTTAATCTGAAGGGAGCCTGACGTTTAACTTCAAAGTAAGTAATTTAATAGCATGGACTGTATATATTGAATTTGTATAAGGGACCACAATAAACTTATACAAATTCGTTCTTTCGATGATTTTACGCTGTTAATAAAATATTGACTGGGTGACTTGAATAAGTTTTCGGTGTTTAAAGAGGTTCAACTAGTTCGTAGTGATTCAAGCGTAAGTCGAGCGAAGAGCGCATTTGACTAGCGTAGTCTAACGACATGATCAGAATGTAGTAAAAGATAAGCTATTGATAAATAATACTTTTTAGGATTTATTCACTATTCAGCTTGTAAGCGGCCAATCAACTTTAACGAAATTTTAACGTTACTTATCGTAAGATATTCTTTGATTTCTTATGATTATTTATTTTTTAGAAATTACCTGTTAAATCATTATGAATTTTTCAAAAGAAGAAGAGTGCAGTTATGGAATGATTCATAATTTTACATGAGACATCATTGTATATAGATTTTTACATATTAAGTTTTGTTTAGATCTTTTTATATTTTCTTCAATTAGATGAACCTCTTTACCCCTGTGGAATTAGACTAAACATCTAAACATGCTATCTCACCAAGTGATGATGAAGCGAATGCAGCAAATTTACAGTACCTCACATGAGAAATGACTCTATTCTTTAGTTTCGCATCAGAATAGCGATATGGGTTTCGAAAGCAAGTATGGAAAAAGGAATAGATGCTGGACCAAATAGGTTCGGTTCAATCAAAACTTATGGAATAAACCAGTTGATAAACTTATAAAAAAATGGTGCTGTCCTTTTTGTATCGTGTCAAATTTGGGACTGATACTTGCTTTGGGAATACTATCACGTAATTTGTTGAATGCTATCTAAATGTGCATGTATTGATATTTAAACCTTCAAGGAAAGAGCACACCTTCCGGGAAATGGATTGTAGAAGGTCTTTGAGAATCAGAGAGCTTTGGAATCTCTAATTCCATCCATAAGTCTTTTTCCTTGAGATATGGTCAATCTAATCTTAAATATGCTCCATATTTAAACTATTTAGGATATGGAAACAATAACAAAGACTAGAAAAATAGATAGAAAAAGGTAAAATTTAAGTTGAGCTTTATTTCGTTGAAAAATATTAATTTTCCATTAAGTTAAACGAAATCAAAGATAGCGTAAGAAAATGGTTATAAATTGATTTCATTAAATCCTCAAGAAAAAGACAAATTTTTAACCATCCTCTTAGGCTATCTTTCATTACTTCTAACTTCCTAGAAATTTAATATTTTTCAAAGAAACAAAGCTTAAATTAAACTTTTCCGGTCTACTCGTATAATCTTGTTTGCTTGCTTTCATATCATATATAGTTGCAATATGACAATTAATAGAAGAGATATTATTGTTGTATCAAAACGGAACATATTTGAATTTAGATTGCTCATATCTAAAGAAAGAAGACCTATAAAATGGAATTAGGAATACGGGGATTCATTTCCAGATACGAAAAAACAATTTCTAAAACTCCGTTATAATCTGTTTCCCGCAGTATGTGCACTGTCCTTACTAGCAAAATAGTATCATCTTCATGTCACTAATTCGACCTAAACTTCAAGATATTTTTAGCTACCAAACTATGACTGCCGTCACAGTTCAGCAAAAGCATCTCGAAAAACTCAGGTCATGGATATTGTACATTTATTAAAGCTGACTTGTGAGTGCGATTAGCACTTGAGTGGGAAGCTTAAAAGTGGTGCAACTTCCGCGATCTTTTAGATGATTTAAATATTCTTGTGAAACATGATGGATATCTACAATGGACGCGAACGTCCGTGTGTGCGAAAATTATAAAATGTATTTGATCAGCAGGTAATATTGAGGCCATCACAAGCCATCACCTTCGCTACTCCGTACAAGACGTCCTTTCTTATTAGATCTTATTAAAAACTTACCGTTATAAATGACTCAAGATTCATCGGCATTATGTAGCCAACTGTAAACTGCATAGGTTTGATTGATCTTGCCATGATAATAACAAGAAGTTTTTGTGTTGGTACATCAAACATAGTCCAATCCATCTTATAAACGGATTCTCCTAAATCTACAGTCTATTGAATAATAGTAAATAAAACTTAACAATTCTGATATTTTATACATAGAACATATGAACTTCTAGAATAGTACAATGTCACTTGGAAATCTATAGAAAAAACATTATATACTTACATTCAAAGATACTTCATTCCCGTACCAACAAGTTATAAAAAACTGAAGTAAAGCTGATGTTGTAGAAAAGAAAGTAGCAATGTATTGCACATTGATTTCACTATTATAAGCAGACAGAGAATATATATTTATACATATGTTTGGTAAGGAAGACACTACCAGAATAATGAGAATATCTTGAAATTTTTCATTTAAGTCTTTTCCAAATCTAAAAAAGAAGATTTATTTTTAGATTCTATATGTCACTTCTTACCACATATTCAACAAATAAAAAATATATTCGAAATCATACATTTAGAAACATACCTATAAATACGTTGGTGTTGGCGTATACATTTGATAAGTGTATTTCGTTCTGCACGTTGTAAATGCTCCACACTTTTAAAATGATCATCGCAAGTATTGGTTATGTTATGTAAGCGATATTTTAGTATATTTATTTGGCATAGGGCTTTTAAAAGCAGTCCAACAAATAAAGTATCTATGCCGATATGCGAACAAATAGCTGAAGAACCAAGAATTACTTGATGAAGGTATGTAATCCAGAACCACTTCGGTTTTTCAATAGGATATGGATACCACGCATCTACTGGTAGAGGAACACTACTTGATTCCATAATAGGTGACGTAGCTTTTAATAGAACTATTCCTATCATAGACGCAGAATAAATAATGGTAACAAATCTACAATATTATGGAATCGATTCTAATATTTTATCCATTACCATGCTATCATAAAATAGAAACATTTGGTTATTAAATGCACTTACCTTACCTTATTCTTGAGTTAATTTTGTCATGTATTATTTTTTCTTCAGGATTCCGGAGATCCATCCATCGGTAATTAAAATAAGTTTCGATGAATGATCGTACGATTTCCCGGTTCCGTCTCATTTTAATTGACTTATAAACTGCAGTTATATTTGCACTTAAAAAAAATAAATCTAATAATTTAAAATTTGTTGTTCCAATGCTTAGTACAAAGTAAATGAACATTTCCGAGCAGATTAAGAAATCTAAGAAAAATACTGACGTGAAAAATATGTTATGAAAGTCTTTAACTTTTGCAGACCAAGTTTTTGGGCACCAAATTCCCAAATAAGTTAACAGATAAAATTGATATGGTAGAAGTTGATACTCAACATTATATTTTGATATTTCTGCTAACTTCGAACTCATAGTATTAAAATTATATTGATTTGTTACTTGTTTCTGTAGATTATTTATTTGACATAGCTTCTACTTGAAGTTACCTCTGTTAAAGTACCATAAAGACTGAGAATAGCCGAGCCCCCACTACTTTTTTTCAGCGTAAACCCTTCTAATGGATTTATTAACAATTAAGGTGAAAATTATAAGTCTTTTCAGTCGTGTGAAGGAAGAAAAGTTCCCTTCTGTTTTACAATACATACGTGCAATAAGACTTTCGTATGAATAGCATCATCATGCTTTAGTTAATGAATAAGGTTCATGATTTCTTTTTAAAAGAGAGCTGCGATTGCGCAGTAAGTCTTTCTGCGATTCTAGTGCGGTCTGTATACGCAGTTGTGTATAATCTTTCTTAGAAGAAACATTGTGTGTCAAAAACTTTGTGTCTTAAAATGTGATATGATAAAAACGAATAGTTTCTGCTAAGTTACTAGGTATTTAGTCATTCAAAATTGTTTCGTTTACCAAAACTAAAATTTATATTATCACACCATTTGTGAATCATTATTGAAAATATAGATTAAATATTGGTTACTCAAAGAAAATTTTAAATTGTCGCATACATGTATACATTCATAAACATGTAAATTTTAGTTTAGTTCGATACTTGCAATATAATAACATGGTGTAATTTTATCTTGGAAATATATTACTAATAATAAACTATATTAGAACCACTATTAATCCTTTTTTTCAAATTTCAGTAAGAAATCATTCTTTACATAGCTTTTACGCATAAGAACTTACATTTTTATACATATTTTATATTATTAACTTGAGGTTTGCTGAAGCAGGTTAAATGCTGTATACGAAGCTTTAATAATCTGTAAGTATATGATCATACGTCAATATATATTACTAAACGTGTATTTTTCAATATCTACAAACTTTTAAAAATGAGTCAACATTCATAGGGATGATGTAACCCACAGAAAATTGAATTGGTTTTGATGATCTTGCCATAACAATAATAAGAAGCTTTTGAAGAGACACATCAAAAGTACTCCAATCCATTTCGTAGACAGCATTCTTGACTTCTATACTCTAAAATAATTAATAATAAAAATGGGAAAAACTATATATATGACTGACGCAAACATGTTAGTAAATACAAATACTATTTGCTAACTTACAGTTAAAGATACTTCATTTCCAAACCAACATGCTATAAAAAACTGTATTAAAGCTGATGTAGTAGAAAAAATTGTAGCTATATAATCCATATCGATATTGTCCATATTCGAAGATAATGCATATACATTTATACAAATATTAGGTAAAGAAGATACAATTAAAATAATAAGCATTTCTTGAAATGTGCTGTTTAGATCCTCTCCAAATCTAAAGAAGTCTCATTCTATTTAAATATGAAAAATTGAAATATGCTTTTTTCAAAATAATAATTTTAGATAATATTTAAACCATGACTATTAAAGAATTTGAAATGAAAAATACTTCAATAATTAATTTTAATGCTTTCTTGCACATATGCAGTTGTAAATTTTGAAAAAAGCAAACAAAATTACGAAATAACACTTGCTATATTTCACATTTAATACGTTTCTCTAAATGTACCTGTAAATACGCTCATGATGATGTATACATTGTAATAATAGTTTCTTTTGTCTCATTTTTAGTGGCTCAGATTTGATTCCTTCTTCACTATTGAAATTGTTTGCTAAATGCCGTAATCGATACCTCAATACATTAATTTGACATAAAGTTTTTAGTAATAATCCAACAAAAATAGTGTCTATTCCAACATGTGCAAATATAACGGAGCAGCCAAGAACAACTTGTTGTAAATATGTAATGCAAAAGAAAATGGATTTTTCAATTGAATAAGGATACCATGCATCTACTGGTAACTGTATAACAAGACCAGACTCAGCCAATGGTGATAAGTCTTTCATCAAAACAATACTGACCATTGATAAAAAATACGTAATTGAGATGTTTCTACGTAAAAAAATATTCATTTTAGTCATTTATGTATTTCACACTGACGTCATAGTGATCAAAATATTTGACTTTAGGAGCTAATGATACAAACTTAATTTTTAAATTAATTTTTTCATGGATTTCACTTTCTTGTGAGTCCTGCGGTTTCATCCACTGGGTATTAAAGTAATTTTTTATAAAACATCTTATACTTTTACGATTTCTCATAATTTGCAACGATTTATAGACACCGCTTATTGATGCACTCACAAAAAAAAGATTCGTTAATTTGTAATACTCAGTACCAATGCTTAGTAAGAAATAAATAAGCATTTCAACACACATTATAAAATCTAAAATAAACACTAATATAAAAAATAATTTATGAAAATATCTGTGCTTAGAAGTCCAACTTCTTGGACACCAAACTCCCCAAAATGTTAGTATAAAAAATTGAAATGGCAAGAGCTCATATTCTAAATTATTTTTAATTATTTCTTCTAACTTAAAATACATGACAAATAACTGAAAATAATCTTTGCTATGCTAAGCAAAGAAGTTGACGCAACCAAAGATACATTGCAACTAACACAACTCATACCCCCACTACTTTTTTCTAGCATTATTTCTTTTGCACCGACTTCTTAATAATGAAAAAGAAGAAAAACTCTGTAATACCAGAAAGCACGAAGCAAATATTCTCTACTGTTTTACTCAATGCGTGTTCCTAAGTAATCTTTTATTCTTTACGAAGAGAACTTTTCTTCCATTGTAACTTAAATAAATTAAGTTCGCGATTTCTTTGGAGAGAGGCGGAGAAATTTGCGACGACGCTCTAGTGTCTCTGTGGATATCAAATTTTTTTTTTCTCATGAACAGTTTTATTAGATTCTCCGCAGTAGGAACACTCAACACGGAAACTTTATTTTTAATAGAGAAGTATGCAAACCGTGACCGTTTTATCAAAATGATTTTATTTCGTAGGTAAATTCTAAATTTATAAAATTAGTTTATGTTCACATTCTACACTATTAACCAATAGTATTGCACTTCTTTCATTGAAAACTTTTTTCATGTTTAAAGTGTTTAATTTGTACAAAATATAAAAGTTAAATACAACAGATAATTCGTTTAAAGTATATTGCATAAATAATGCGGTATAGTTGCTAATAGCGCAAGTGAAAAATGTAGCCCCATACGCTACTGGCAACTAATTTGTATATAAGTGCGTGGAAAATGTAAGTGAGGTCGTTTCTTTCTACTTTTTAGAGATTAGATACGTAGAGGGGCCCCCATATATGCTGGAAAGTCCATTCCATAGAAAAATCCCATATTAGAAATCTTCCATAGAAATATCCAATAAAAAATCATATAACGCAAAACCATTACGGTATTTTTCACTGCGTACCGTTTATAGAAAATACGACATTGTCCAAATACGTGTGATAACATTTTATGAATCAAATTAAAATATAATTTTACTGAAATCAAAACGTTTATATTGAAGTTGTCAAATTGACGTTTTTTGTAGGAGAGTGAAAGCTGAGTAAGATGTTTTAATAATCTGTAAAAAAAATGATCAAATTGAAAATCATATTATTGTGTTTGTGATTGTTATTATATATGCTACTAACTTTTATGAATGAATCTAGATTCATTGGGATAATATAACCTACTGAAAACTCAATTGGTTTTAGTGATCTTGCCATAATTGCAAGGAGAAGTTTTTGAGTAGAAACAGTGAATATAGTCCAATTCATTTCATAAATTGCGCTCTTTACTTGTACACTCTAGTGAACGCATGAAAGCAAATACTAGCATCATAAAATTAAGTTTAAAGTTAATTGTTACTTACATTTAATGTAACTTCATTGCCATACCAACAAATTATAAAAAGTTGAATAAGAGACGATGTCGTATTGAAGAGCGTTGAGATAAAGTCCTTATTGATATGGTCAGAATATATAGATAGAATGTAAACATTTATACAAAGATTTGGTACTGATGTTATAACCTGAATAATAAGAATTTCTCGAAATATATTGTTCAGATCTTTTCCAGACCTGAAATAATCCATTCAAAATATTTAAGTATCTAATAAAATATTTCTATTAAATCCAGAATATAAAAAATCAAATATTTATCTCGTACTTGTAAATTTTATTGTGTTCTTGTATGCATTGAAAAATCAACGTTTGTTCTCTGACCTTAAAATTGTCAAATATTTTATAATTTGAACCACAAAATTTTGATATATTTTGCAGACGACTTTTCATAAGATCAATTTGGCATGATATCATTATTAATAATCCAACCAACATGGTATCGACACCGATATGTACACATATAAGTGATGTACCAAGGATAAATTGATGCAAGTACGTGAACCAAAAAAAGTACAATTTCTCAATTGAATATGGATACCACGCATCTACTGGTAATTGCAAAAGTTTTGCATCTTCAGATTCCTCAAATACGGGCGCAAAGGCTCGGAGAGCAAATATTCCGAACATAGATACACAGTAAATATAGGTAACTTTTCTACAATAGTAAGACCCTTCATAGATCAGTCTAATATTTATGAATAATATTTATAATACAAACCTTACAACTACTTTGTTATTATCACGTATAAAATCTGGATCTGTAGAGTTTGATATACCATACTTAAAATACTTTTCAATAAAAAATTGAAGTTTCTTACGAGTTTGCATTATACGTATTGCTTTATAAATACCAGTTACTGATGCACTTGTTAAAAAAATGTTCACCAACTTGAAATTGTTAGTTCCAATACTTAATATAAAGTAAATGATCATTTCAATACACATTAACGTATCTAAAAAAAATATGATATTAAAGAGAACTTTGTGAATTTTTTTTACTTTAACTGGCCAATTTTTTGGACACCATATTCCAAATAATGTCAACAAAATAAACTGATACGGTAATAGTTCATATTCAATATTATTTTGTCGTATATTTTCCATTGTATAGTAAATAGTGTGTTTTCATGAAACTATTTATTAAATTCTTGCTTTATCAGTAATAGTTTGATATATTACAAAAAGACGAAAACAAACTCAGCAAATGTAATATCAGCACTGACGAAAGTCAAAGTTTTACTATTTTGCCTGTGTATGTTGTTCGTATCTACGGTGTTAATAATATAGAAAGAAGGGTTCTTTCTAAACCAAGAAAATGAAACATATATTGTCTTTTGTTTTACTGTATACAAGTCCTGCAATACTCTTAAGACCCATTTACTTTCATATTGTCATCATCTTTTATTCTTTAAGAAAAAGACTTCTCTTGCTTTGTAAGTTAATAAATTAGAATCGCAATTTCCTCACGTAAGAGAATTGCGACTGCGCACTAGCTTTTAGTGATCAGCTTTTCTCTCAGTTCAGTCAGATCCTTCAAAGCAGTAACAATATTCATTTGAAGTATTTTCGTTGTACCAAAAAGTATCATTGAATTAAATACTATACTCATGTTTGTGAATAAGTTTTTAATTATCGATTACAATAACGCAATCTATTAAATGTATTTTAACAATCTTTCAGATGCTCTTAGCATGCAGAAGAAAAGCATTTTTACAGTAGTTTTAATTTTTGTAAATGTTAAATTTATCAATAAACATACTAAAATTTTAATATAATTTACGGTTGAATCATCTTATCTTTATAATGATCAAATATAAAATTGAATGCAGACTACAACAATTCAGTTTTAGTTAAGTAAAATTTTGCATCAAAGAAATACTGTATGCTAATTGAGTATTCATACTTGCGTACAATAATCATTTTGACACTATTAAAAATCCACCAATAAAAATAAATTTATTTCAAAAGGTATTTATATATTTTTCTAAATACTTTATCAAGAAAAAATCAGCATTAAAAAATATACTTCCAATATTTATTCGTGCTTGTTCATTTTGAATCGCAATACTTTTAATTAAGAAGAATTTTATTATTGATATTTTAGATATAATCAATTAGATTTAGTAAACCATCTAAGAGTAAATTATGTTGTATTCATACTGTCCCTTTGCTGCAACATTTATTACTCTCATTAAACTACAAAAATATATCTTTTTATTTACTCTTTTAATGAGTTACTGTTTGTTGAAGAAGATTAAATGCAGAATATGAAGTTTTCATTATCTGCAAGTAAAGTTTGTAATGTACTTGTTTTTAGATTTTTTTTCAAATAAACTTACTTTTATGAAAGAATCTAAATTCAATGGAATAATGGCACCAGCTGTTATAAGAATCGATTTGGATGTCCGGGTGATTATTGTTAAGAGGATTTTCTTTGTAGACTTATTGAAGGTAGTCCAGTTGCATTCATACAATGCGTCACCAACAGTGGTACTCTAAAGCGAAAGTGTTCTGTATTATTATCTGTTGTTATTCACAGCGTTACTTATCATCAAAATAATATATTTTCATTAATCTCCGTAAGGAATTCAAATTGGTAATTTTAATTATGTTACTTACACCTAAGAAGACTTCATTTCCATACCAACAGAACATATAAATTTGCATCGTTGGTACGAAGGCGAAGAAGAACGTCATAAAATATTTAATATTAAATCTATCAGTATATACAGATAAAAAATATATATTTATGATGAAATTAGGTATAACTACGACCATTTGACCAATGAGTATAGGCTTGAAAATTTTCTGCAAATCATATCCAAACCTAGACATAAAAGGTATTACATTTATTGTAAAAGATAGAGCAGTCATAAAAATGTACTTTTTTACCGATAGATGCTCTCATGTTCTCGAGCACGCTGCACAATTGTCGTTTTGATATGGATTTCGTTATATTCTTTATATAACATATTAGAATTGTTATTTCCGAAATTCCGCAATCTATTTTTTAAAATATGTAATTGACAACTCATCTGTAATAAAAGTCCAACCAATAAGGTGTCTGTGCAGAGATGCATGCATGTGAGTATCACTCCGCTAATTATTTGATGAAAATACGTTAACCAAAATTTAACCAAAGTATTCACGCTATATGGACACCAAATTTCTATAGGTAAAATTATCACTGTTCTGGCTTCTATAATAGGTGCAATGGATCTAAGTAGAAGAGCTATGCCAATAAAAATCGCATATATTAATGATACTCGTCTAAAATGGTTAAAAAATTTGAGATTAAAATTCATCTTTATTACCATTTTTTATCATGAAACTATTTTACAAACCTTGTTTCTGATTCAATTTTTTTACAAATAATAGTTTCTTTTAAATTTGTTGGCTTATACCAATTATGGTCAACATAGTTCTGGAAAAATTCTATCAGTTCTTGTCGAGAATATATTATACTTATCTTTTTGAAAATTCCAATTGCGAAAACATTAACAGTAAAAACGTTTTCTAAATTGAATCTATCTGTACCAATCGTTAAAATAACATTCGTACATGTTTCCAGAAATAATATAATGCCTAAAATAAACACTGTTGTGGTAAAACATTTATAAATTCTTTTTGCTTTTCTAGACCAATTTTCTGGGTACCATGTTCCGCATAGAGTTAATACTGTAAATGGTACAGGTAAAAACTGATATTCAATACTATTAGCAATTTTCATTTTGCCACTTAAAATAATTAGTTAACCAACTTTTTGCGTTAAATCATTTTGCAATATTTTAAAATCGACGAAAATTTAATAAATTAGAGATTAATAGTTCAGAACTCCATGAAAGTTCTCTTGCAACTGCTCTCGTCAGTGCCCCCACTCTTGCTGTTTTCGCCTGTGTGTACAGAAACTATCGATATAAAGAATTTATCAATAATAACATATCAAGAACCCTTTTGAAGTAAAAAATAATACACCGGTAAACGTTATTCTTCCGTTCACTTGTAACATTTAAATCATCTCCCACTGCCTTTTACGTATAAATTCATAATTCTTTATTAATTAGAGTATTGCAAATTTAGATGTTCGATACATTCACAAGAGAATGCATTACTGAGAACGCGTCTGCGCACTTTACAATGTGCCTTAGCTATACTTTGATATGACCAGTGGTGGTTCATCCCGTGTGTTTAGTATATCTATTTGTATAGTGCAAAAAAATACAGTAGTACTGATTTTCTGAAATATTTTAAATAAAAAAAAATTAAAATATTACACTATTATATAGTATTGTCAAATAACTCTTTATTAATAAGCATAAAGAGATACGTAAAATAAGAATTCAAATCTAATTTATTTGCAAGATCATCTTCGTAAATGTTATTTTAGATTATTTTATGCTGATTATACATATATGTATTTATAATACTTCCAAGAAAACCACCTTAATTCTTATTCTTCATTCCATACAATGAGATCAACATCATCATTGAATGTCATAGTTTCAACTCTTTTCTTCGTAAATTCATATTTAAGATATATACCAGTGGACATCTTATCTTACTATAAGTAAAGTGTAAAAAAAAAACACGAAAGCCAATATAACACGGTATAGTAAAACTTAAAATAATTTCTGCTTAATATGTAGTTCATTTCAAAATTCGTTTCACGAAGAATGTGTAATTCTTAATGTACATTCTGACCAGTAAGTCCTAAACGATATATTTGTTAACTTATCTGTCTACTCTGTGCGTTCATTTACAAGTTACATTTTGAATGTATTTTTTATTTTATTAGGCACATGCTTTTTACGATACCATTAAATTTTCCATGAAAAATCTCTTTGAACACATTCACAAATAGTAAACTCATTCTCATAAGGTTATGTGTTACGCGTGATTTTTTGTAAATACTTTTATTGACAACTAAGGAGACGTGAAACAGTATCGTTACAGATTATCGTTTCTATTATATTAATTTTTCAGAATTCAAAAACCTTTTCGAAAAAGGATAATGTAATGTTTACATTCCATGTATTACCAGAAATCGTGGTTGAGGATTTAATTTAAAATACAAGTTCCGCTCGCGTAAAAATAAATTTTTTAGCCAACGTATTACTCATGGTATGGGCATGGTATCAGTAATATATTTCCACGATACCGTAGCCAAAAATCCGTCATACTTTTTTCCATATAATACCCATATTTGTTCCATAGTTATACATGACACATATATAGCTATAAATTTTTTCTGAACGAGACATTACTCAAAAGATTTTCAATGGCAGTAGACTATCCTTTTTCTGAAGAAGTATTTATAATTATTAGAAGTAAATAAAATTGTGACGACGATACGGTAAAGTTACTGTTGTCAACCCCTGCTACTGTTTCATATCCCTTTTAAGGTAATATTCAAAAGACATTTTGAACTTGTATCTAAGATATTTAGCGTTTTATAGAGACTCGTTGATGCCACTTCAAAGAGGTAGCTAAATCTCAGCGGGATGGAAATGAGTCCCACCCGTCGCTACCCCGCTCCTTGCGCACTCCATTCCACAGCAAATGGAATCGATTGTTTCTTTACGTTTTACCGGAGTACCGAGAATAGCTGTTGTCTATTACGCTTCAACTTTTTATAAAGATTTTTCTGTATATTTGTTCTGTTACTAATAGTTTTAAAAACTAAAAGCTCTCTTATGAGAGTTCGCCGGGAAATGGCCCACTCCAGTAGTGCCACCTTCGAGAATTGCATCTCAAGTGTTTTCTGTGTTTCTCATGGTTCTTCCATTAATTGAATAATTTCATATATCAGCAAACGATTTTAAATTTCGCTCGTTTATAGAAAGTCAATCAAAGAACATCTTAGTAATGAATCAAAAAAGAAATAAAAATACAGTCAACGAATCTATTTTAATGAACCATAAAAAATATTTTCATTTATTATCAAAACTGACTTTACAGAACACAATTTCCTATTTCATTAAAACGCTTCAAATATAGGAAATCGTAATAACTGCATTGAGATTTCTAATACTGAGTTGTCGTTTGTTGGAGAAGATTGAACGCAGAGTACGATGTCTTCATTATCTGTGGACATAATTTTACAGTAAACTGATAGATTCTGAACATGGTTATGTTAGTATCAAAAGGCGCGGCAGTGCCCTATTGGCGACTATAAGGAACTAAGTGACCAACAAGCAAGTGACACGACGACGCACCCTTTATATATTGATTTAAGTTTTTATATGCTTACTTTTATAAAAGAATCTATATTTAAAGGAATAGCGGTAACTGCTGATATCAAAATTGACTGGGATGATCGCATAATTATTGTTAATACAAGTTTTCGTGTGGATTGGTTAAGTGTCATCCAGTTGCATTCGTACAATGCATTGCCAACATCTATACTCTACAAATATATTTCGAAATTATTCTTGTAGTATGGGTAAATGTATGTAAATTTTTTTTCATAAAAAATTTGTAACGAATGATTTGTATATATGTGAAGTCATTTATGCTTACGCCTAAAACGATTTCATTTCCGTACCAACAAAACATGTAAATTTGCATCAGTGATACTATAGTAAAAAAGACAGTCATACAATATTTTAAGTTTAGTCTATCGGTATATACAGATAGAAAATATACATTGATTATAAGACTTGGAATAACAACAACCATTTGACCCATGAGTAACGGCTTAAAAGTTTCTTGTAAATCACCTGCAAATCTTTAGATAAAAATGCTATTTATTTTTCTATATTAAATTCGTTATAAAATAGTAATGTTTACCGATAAATATTTTCATGTTCACGAATGCGCTGCGTAATTATAGCTTTTAATTTATTATAACTATTATTACGATTTAAATTTCCCAATTCTCTTAACCTATGTTTTAATATATTTAACTGGCAGTTTATTTGCAATAGTAGACCTACAAATAATGTATCAGAGCTAAGATGCATACATGAGAGCGTGACGCCACTAATAATTTGATGCAGATATGTTAACCAAAACGCAAAAAAATTATTTGTATTATAAGGATACCATCCATCTAATGGTAAAATTATAAACGTTCCAGATTCTAATATGGGAGTAACTGTTCTAAAAAGAATTGAAACTAAAATAAAAATTGCATAAGAAAACGATACCCATCTGTGAAAGAAGGAAACAAATAATTAATTTAATACACGGTTTTCCTTATTAAAAAAAAACAAGTTTTAATTAAGTAGTTGAATTTGAAAACCTAATTTCTTCTTGAATTCTCAAATGAATCATGGATTCCTCAAAGTTTTTTGGCTGATACCATTCATTATTACTATAATCACAAATAAAAGCTATCAATTTTGGGCGGAAATAGAGAATATTAATTTTCTTGTAAATACCAACTGCAAATACTATCGCAGCAAATACATTTTCTAAATTAAATTCGTCTGTTTTCCTTATTAAAATAATTTTTATCGTGATTTCAATGAATAGGATAACACCCAAAACTAATAGCATCATTGTAAGCAATGAATAAATACGTTTCTTTTTCGCTGGCCAATTTTCTGGGTACCAAGTACCACATAATGTCAATACAGTAAATGGTATAGGCAAAACTCGATATTCAATACTATCTTGAAAATTCATTATACGATTTAAAGATAAACTTTTAAACATATTAAAATTAAGATCTTAAACTATATTATTATTTTATTAATGTCACAAATAATAACTTTTAAGATTGAAACTCGACGAATGCTGCTTTGCAACTGACATCAAGAAAGCCCCCACTCTTATCCTAGCATCTTTGCGCATGATACATATCGATATTAATATTATATCAATAATAACGGCCTATCAAGCCTTTGAAAATACTCAATATTACGACGAAGACGTTGTTTCTACGTACTCCTGTAAAATTTACATTGCTAAGACGTGTCGTGTATTGCACAAACTGTTCCCGTCTTGCACATTTTTTATCCCTTATTAATTACACCATTAAAAGTGCAGTTATTCGATGAATTCTCAAGAGAACATATCGCGCCTGCGCAGTTTACAATTAGCTATAGGAGTATTTTAAAATTAGTTAGTGTGATTCCCTTACTCAAGCTGTCGATATTGGTTTTCTTCAAAGTTGAATATAAAATAAAGAAAATTTGTTTGCGTAACAAAATGTGCTTCACGGTATTTTAATGTTCAATGCAATTGATATTTAAAATAATAAAACTAGAAATAATTAATAAAAGAAAGTTTCTATGTAATTTAAATATTATATGTTTTAGAGAGTTGTATTGATATCAAATATAAATTTAAGATATGCGACTAACGACGTAATTTTTCGAATCCGAGGAAAATACTAATAAAATCGCTCAAAAAAATTGTGATAATAGTTTTGATACATATGAAAAGTGGGACAAAGTGATTGGTTTGAACATGAATTTACAATAAATCCTTGGCGTTAGTAAGGCAGAAATCGTGTTCATACTGATTTTCGAGCATGAAAATCGTACAGAAGATGTTAATAAAACCGATCAAAAAAATGTTTGTGTAGTTTTTACATGACATGAACGGCGAGATAGAAATTGTCTGAGCAAAGAAATCTTTAAAAATCAAATAATTAAATACTAAAAATAGGGCCTTACATCTCCTTAATCAAAAACACTCATAATATTGAAATATTAAAATAGATTTCTTTATTTTGAGACTAAATTTTTCATTAATAATTATATATCTTCTATGGCACATTTAATTTCCAGTAGATTGCAAGACGCTAAATGCAGAATACGATGTTTTCATTATCTGAAACACAAAATGTATTAGAAGTGTTCTTTTTATTATTTTTACAAAATTTTGTGTGACTCACATTTAGAAATGAATCTATATTCATATTCATTATTGGTTCAACACGAAATAAGATCGGTTTTGAAGTTCGTATCATAATTAATAACAAATCTCTTTTAGAACTGATGGTCAGTGCCGTCCAATCCATTTCATACGCAGCATTTTCGATCTCTAGGCTCTACAAAACAAAGTCGTTACTCTTCAAATCCTTCTATCGACCTGAAAAATTCAATAAATCATTGAAGTATTACATTCAAAGTTACTTCGTTTCCATACCAACAAAAGAAGAATAATTCTATAACGACTGCAGAAAAAAATTGCGTAGTCATCATGAACTCCATACTCCCTATCTTCTGTTTGGACAGCAAGAAAATACTCAAACACAAGTTTGGTAGAGTTACGGCTATCTGTCCAAATAGCATAACGTTCAAACTTTTATTCAGTATTTTCGCAAACCTACCAACAAGTCCAGCATTAAAGTTCAGTGATTGATTCATAATTTTTAGCTCAATCTTTAAGATTTACTTACTTGAAAATACTTTCATGATCTTGTATGCACTCTTTAATCAATTTTTTCTCCAGCGTCAGCACGTGACTAGATCCATCCTTTCGATTCCTCGCCTGTCCACACAATTCCGGAAGGATTAACAACCGATGTTTTAGAATCTCTAGTTGGGAACAGGTTTGCAAAAGTAACGCGGATATCAGACAATCCTTGGCGGCGTGTGTCAAGGTTGCTACGCCAGTTCCGATAGCTTGGTGCCAATACAACGACCAGTAGCAACCAGACATCTCGATGTTACAGGGCGTGTACGCGTCCAGAGGAAGCTTTATGTCGTCGCTGAAGTCGAGAAGTGGCGCTATCACTCGCAGGGCTATCGCGATGAAGACTGCAGTTGTAAAATAAACACTGATCTTTCTACGAAAAAGTTAGACGTGAAGTATTTCATCGATTTTGGTTTATTGATGGTATTTGCACATTCGTTTTTTCATAGAAATAATTACACTTGATATTAAAAAAATGTAATTATCCATAAACAAATAAGGCACGTAAGGTCTGCAATCTTGAAAAAACACCTATATTTTCTGTTACAAATGTAATTTAAAAATATTTTACATTTTTGCATACTCGCAAAGAGATTGTAAACTTGTATCATGATTTACTTAACCATAGAAACGCATGAGTATATATGAGTATACTTACGTACATTAGATACTCTGTGTTTTTGCACCTTATATCTGAATAAATATAATACAAACCTTATAGTTTTGCTGTATCTATTTTGAATTTCAATTTCTTTATCATTCCGTAGTTTCTGCCACCTTTCATCCTGAATCATAGTCAGCATGTTGATAATACGTTTACGCGAGAGCAATACATTCGATGCTTTGAAGATGGCATTAAGAATAGCAAACATCATAAAGACATTTTCAGCGAACAAATCATCGTTTACCGGCATTTGGCAGACAGCTATCAACACGAAAAGCCAGATGGTGACCAGAACAACAAGTATCAAGAAGGTGAACACACTGTAAGCTACTTTTAGCCTAGCTTGCCAATTTGGTGGTCGCCATAAACCACAAAATTTTAAGACTCGAAAAGGTATTGGTGCGAATTCTTCGCTCATTTTGTCGCTCATTTTTTTGTATTGTATTAGTCAAGTTTTCTGCATTACTTTAACGATTCGTAAATTCATCTTAGAGTTGTAAGGACATACGTGACAAAAGAAAGTCATACGTGGCACTGAGCAAACCTTGTTGCATATGTTCATTTCTGATCATTCGCACTTATCAATGATTTATTAGGAGAAAGCCTTTTGCCAGAGGTAAAAATGACTTATTCTCTTCGACTAAGTTACATTGTATTAATAATATCCACATTATCGGCGGACTAACCGCAAGATACTTTACTAATTCACGTAGATATTCGGAACGCTAACTTCTCGACCTCGTTTCCCTTTCTCAATAAATTATGATGAGGACTATTTCGCGGGAATCCATTAAATGAAATTTTTGCGACTGCGCATTTCGTTTTGTTACGCAGTGCTATACCGCTCATTCCATTTTTAGCGGGTTCCGCCTGCAGAAGCACTTTCTCACACTTTATTTTTACGTGTGGTTCTCACGATGCTTTTTGTGATATTTTTACGTTTTGTGCAGTGACTTTGAATTCTACTGATATGTGAATACAATTTTCGTGGCTATATGATTTTATAACTGCAGTATTGTCAGTAAAATGTAAAGGAAATATTAGCAATGTGTTGCTTTTTTATATGGTAATAAACAGGACAATTGCCAAAAATAATAATTGGTCAGAATAAACGTTTAAATTTAAGTTGATGTTTTATTTAATGTTTTTAAATATGTATATGTCTAATGTAAAAAATATTATGGATAAATATTATGTTAAGTTTAACATTTTGTATAAATATTCGTAGATAAAGCTTGACTTCAGGGCGCTACCGCGCCCTTTGATTCCAATAGTACGTTCATACAAAGTTTCTTTATTATGATAAATGCATGATATTCGTTTTCTGTAATACACACACGCACACACGCACGCACGCAGAAACACGCACTCACACACTATTTTATTTAATATAAAAAATATATATTATGCATAGTCGATTTTTATCTATTATATAAATATATTGTGCAATAGTTGTAAATTTACAATTTATATAATATGTTACACTTATTGCATTTAATACATATTATTTTATATACGCGGCTTATATGTACATATTTGTATGCATCCAATGATAAGTTGCATCTTTAGGTATTCCAAATAAAAGAATTAATTTTATTGTTTAATTAACAAGCTCAAAAATTTTTCTGTAACTACATAAAAGCTTAATAATATAATCAAGTTCATAAGTTTGTTAATAACAGATTGATTCATACTGATATTTCATCATTTTTGAAATGCGACACTATATTCTTTGTCTCTCAGACCAACAGCATCTTAAAATTACTGCGTATATTTGTTCTTATCAATCTATCGCCAAAACATCTTCATCTAAGACTTTTTCAAAACATCGCAATCAGATTCAGCATTTCATTAAATATATATGAGCATGAATATCATTTTCCTACAAGGACAAGAAGAATATTTATTAATATCGAGAGTTTTTATGTAATATAATATTCCGCGCGCGAGAGAGAAAAAAGAAGCCGTGCATACGAGAAAATGTAAGTGTTATTTCAAGATATCTCTTCGGCGGCGTAATTGCATCAGTGATAAAAATTGCAGTTGCGGAAATGCAACAAAGTCCGCGCAGCATATCACTCATTAGCTATGCACAACAACTTGCCACGTCAGTTTTTTACCTCCCCTCTTGCAACAACGTCTCTTTCTCTTTCAACGTCGAAAAAATAATTACAATATTGGCGCGCAAAAGTCGTTCCTCGCTTCTTTACACAGTACAATTATCGATGAATAATTGCGACAATGTATATCTTTCGTTCGGTGAAAGAGTCGACAACGTTTTCCTCGGACTTCGTTCCCCGCGTGCATATCAAAAAATGTCGTCGCCAAAGATAGAAACTTCTTTGACTTCAGTACATTGCACCCGCAACCTTTGATTAATAATTCTAACCCTTTAAACGCATGCAGCACGCGAGAAATATTTTTTACTATGCACCCTATCATGTGACAGTACATACATTGTAACACCACGTACACCTGTAATTTTTTTTTCTTCTATGCAACATTGCCGTCCATAAGTTGTGGCAATTACGGCAATATTTCGCAGAGATAAAACGTTTTCCCTTCTTTTTTTCCAAGATATATACAACTTGTCGCAATGACGACAGGGTAATTTCAATAAGTAACGCGATAATTTCTCGCTCGACAGGGTACAAAGGAAACTATTTTTGCATCTGCGCAGTTGACGCTTCTCTCTTTCTCTCTCTCTCTTACTCTCTTATCCCTTTGCGAATGACTCCTCAGTAGACACAGTGGACGCTCGAGTTACTACGCATCTGTTTTGCTCTTTTGCAAGCGCGAGAAGCGTTTATACAAGGAGTATTTTTTGTAAATTCTTTTTTTCTGTTTGGCTTTGTAAAAAGATCTCGAGTGTAATCGTGTTTTTTATTTGGCAGAGCTGCAGGTAATGATGTTGTGTCTGGCGATGGTATATTGTTTTTACGAATGTACTTGAACGAGCGTGTGTATGTGTATACGATTTTCTTAAATATAGAGTGTGACCAATGCACCGATTAACAAAAAAAAACTTATTGATTGTTGTAGCTCATAATGACGTGTCATTCACTATTGACTTATATAACTAATAATAGATTTATTATTGTTCACTACAGCACAAGATCCTATAGTATTTAAAATCCACACCGTTGCACTTTTGCTTTTTCTCATCTTTTAAACATTTTTTTTTCTCACACTTTTTCGTTACATATGTAGCACCAAGTTTATCAGTGTCCATTTAAAAAAATCATCTCACTTACAAGCATAAAAATACACAGGTCTCTTCGAGCATCTATATTCGGAGGAAAATATGACAAAAAAACTTTGTCAGCTGATGGGAAGGTACGAAAGTATCTCATCATCGTCATCGTCATCATCATTATCAGGACACGTAACGCTATTATAGCTCATGTTTCTTAACAATCAGCGAAAAAAAAAGTTATGTGAAGAGAGTCCAGTGACATGAGAACACGCACAGTACCATCGCCTCGGCATATATTTGAATTTCTATGAATTTTTCGCTAAAGACGAAGCAAACGCCGCCCATTCACCAAATCTTGACTCTTCTGTTGGTATTTTCAAGTCCATTCAGGCAAAAATGACGAGAACCAACAGTATTTCAACGCGCAAGCGTACATTGATAAAACGCTGTTTTCGTTGTCGTCGTCGTCCGCATTGGAGAAAATCCAGACTAGCAGAGTCATTGTGTAAATTCCTTCGATCACTACTATTGCTCATTCGCTTGTTGGCAAGTATTCCATTATTTTCTATCGAGTGTTTCACATTTATCATTGTTGTGATTGAACTATGAATTTTTTCCCAAGATAAGCTGCACGATATACACGTATAATCTCAACTAACGTTAAGTAACTTAAAATCTCTGTATAAGTGTTGTTATATTGTATTTAGGCTCAGATTAGCGTTCGTAGAATGAGAAAAAGTCATTGGCACAAAACTATTCGAAGGCGCCGCAATCTCTTTCTCAGATAAAACCAACGTAAAAAATACTGACGCGCGCGCTCACGCAGACGATATCACTGATCTTTTTCCAGCGATCGCTATTATACACGTACTGCGCGCAGGCGCGTGTGAAAACAAACGATAAAGATGCCGAATGTGCATCTTCTCAGCAGAGATCAACGATCGATTCTCTGCAGTCAATATTTTCAACAGTTCTTGGTATAAAGGATTTGCGTGGATAAATATACACAGAGCTGCTGCAGGTCTATTTTAACGTTGTTATGATGACGGTCTGGAAGTCCAACTCTCTCTCGATCTTTCTCTCAGGAAACAATAATTGTACTTCTAAATAGACCGGTCGGAGAAATAAACGATTCAGAGAGATGTACGAACATAGAGAAAGAGGGAGATAAGAGTTATGGGCGCGAAGTCTTCTCGCTGAGTCATGGATTTCCCAGCGTGTGAAAATATTGACGGCTGAATCGATCGTCGATCTTCATCAGACTGCTTTTAGAGATGCGCTGCTTTGAGAGCCGCCGCTATACGTATAGAGAGTGGAGGACTTTTACCGGTCATTGTGAATGGTGCTGCTGCTGGCTCATCTCACCTTGGGATTTCTCGGGATCCTACGTAATTGATTGCGTTGAGATTTATTTTTATATATAGGATTGATCTATGCATTTCGAATGGCTTTTAGCGAGAAATGAGGAGTTTTAGTTTTGTTATCAGCATAAATCATAGTATTATAAATCCCGTGCACGATGCAAATCATTGGTTCCCAAAACTAATTTGTATTTTAGTAGAAATATCGTGGTAAATTCGTATTATTAGATATTGTTATATGCAGTTGTGATTTGCAGGTAAAACGATGATTTTTCATGACAAAGTATAAACTTTTATTATGACAAAATGTCTTATATTTTATTTCGGTATACTTGACGTCATAATACTCTTACAAATGATTTCTATTAAAACACTCGAGTTGTAAATCGCTACGAAAACATCCCTATTACCACCAATAATTTTTAATATAACACACACAATAGCGATTTATCTTTATACATATCTATCACATCATCATCTCATTAAACTTAAGTCGTTTTATACCTCCCAATTCAAATCCAACAACGTCATAACCTCTTACCAGCCAAAAAAGCATCCTGCAAACAAACATCTCAATAAAAAAATCCCCTGATACTGTACACACCCACACATTGTAACCATGCAGCAAGCGTATAAAAACACCCGCACCTCGTTCTTCGTAAACCTCGTGCTATTATATCTTTCATTTGACATTCGCATTGACCCTAATTACTCTCACCGTTCATGATAATCTCCCCTTTGCATATATATACACAACGAACCTCTTCTTTCTTCTCTCTCTCTCTCTCTCTCTCTCTCTCTCTCTCTCTCTCTCTCTCTTGCACGCGCGCATCATGAACGCACTTCGAAACCGAACCGTTTTCGCCGCGAGAGCGAACTGACCTTGCGTCGGGTCGAGTTCGTTCACTCTGAAATTAGAACGGAGCGCGCGCGCGTATATATATATATATACGACGACTCTCGCTTTCGACCACGCGTGCGCTGTAGAAAGCGATTTTTCAATGTACTGTAGTGACAGTACGTATATATATATTGTATAGAAAGAAGGTATATACCCCTGAGAGAAAAAAGTAAGAACGTAAATAAAAGCCGAAAGTGTTTTGTATTCTGTGTCGTCTTTGTATATATACGTTCGATGATGCGCCGTACCGATTCCGAGAGTTTGCGCGATGATTCTGCGCTATTTTTATATAAAAATACGTTTAATCGAACGGGAGGTGTGTATGTTTTTGGAGTAGGAGGAGATTGGTTTTATTTTTGGGCTTTTGTTGTGGTGCTCTTTATACGCGTGGGAGAGGGAGAAATAACGGAGGTGTGGTGTTGTCTCTCTGTGCCTTTGTTACTCTGTGTAAACAAAAGAATCGTCTTGATGTTCTTTTGGGAACGAAGTGAGAGATCTGCGTACGTATATTTTTTCGCGACAGCTTGAAATATTATTTTCTCTATGAGCTATATACGGTATTTTACATGACGGTATATTTCTATTCATCGTTATCTTGCGAAAATTTTCAAATGCAAACGTATTCCCTTAAACAGCATATAGCTGTTGCCGGAAGATCCACAATATATACATATATATACACACAGCGTCATAGAACACCAATGGCATTGCTATCGTCTTAAAAACTTTCCTTTTATCATCATCATATTGTCGAGCGCGTGTGATGTAAGGAGAGGCCGATGTAACGAGAAAGAAAAAAAAGTACGCACAGGCATCTCGATCGAGTAAACATTATATTCAATTTATGTGTTGCCATAAAACAGATGAATATTTATTTCTCGTCTTTCAATGATAACGCGCGTACGCGGACTCTTGCGCTTTGTTCGAGTATAACGCTTTGAATTTCCATCTTTTTATATATATATACGTATCTGTGCGTACGCAAACGATTCTCATTTTTTTCGTGCGCACGCGGTATATAGCAGCGATTTATATTCATGATAAAATTCGAAAAATCGATTGAGCAGTCCATACGATACGACGCGTTGGTATATAGAGAAATCAAAACACGAGATCTCGAGGGCCTCGTGTCTTCGCACGTGCGTGTATGATATTACTTAATGTATAATTTACTACTGTATTGGTAAATATATATATATATATATATACACACACACACACACACACATCGAGACAGTCGTAAATTACGTGTGTCTGTCCCCTTTTATTAGATAAGTTTCGAGATTTCAAGGGCGCGAGGTATTAAAGATGTCCTTGACATTCCCTGTGAGTGGGGAAAAAAAGTGACGAAGGTCCTCGATGCCACGTGGATTTTGTAACTAGTATATATATAACAATAAAGTACGATTATATTATTGTACACTTTATTAATTCTGTTTGAGTAATATTCTTAATCAGATGGTATATTATAGGTCGTTGTATAATCTTGGACTGTCATCTGGTCTGAGACCTTCGTAGTTTTCTAACTGTTCATGTTCCAACTTTAGATTAACCTACGCTATATATTGATAAGGGTTTACTATTTCTAACCGCCAACTTAAATATACATTTAGTATATTTAAGGGATTATTATAGATCGCATCTATTAATCACTAAATTATACATCACCAAAGTGCCTCCGGAAAAAAAGAATGATTTCTTAGCGCATTTGTTTACCGTGTTTTTCCGCAAACGTATAAAAGCTAATCAGAGTCTACCGTTATTTTTAGCGTCAACAATCACAATCAAACAAGCACAAATCCTTCGCCAATCACTTCTTATCTCGCCATTGCGTTCTGATCACACTGATTTCCGTCTCCCACTCCAACTGTCATCCACTGTACCGCTAACTCATCATCATCATTTCTCATACATCCAAAACTTTCTTTTCTCCAACATCGCTTTCTTTATCCTCACCTCCAGCCACCTCCCAAATTCCATTCTCCTCATCTATATACCCACCAGCAGTTCCCAAACCTTGCACAACTCTATATACATGTGTGTGTGTGTGTGTATATATATATATATATATATATATATATATATATACACACACACACACACACACACACACACGCAGACGGAGAAGAAAAATAAGATTACTTCTCTCTGACATTTGGCTTATAATGCGACCGAACGCGCAAGTTCATTTTATTTTTAGAATAATGCACATATTGTATACATGCTTCTATTGTATATAGTACACGGATGCAAATATTTTCGTATTGCTTTATTACATCAACCATAAAATTCTTCAATATAACTCGCGCTATCGTATATACAATAAAACTTTTATATACTTTTGTAACTGGCCATTTAGTTTATTATAAATCTTCATTTTATTATTATTACCGTTGGCTTTTTATTCGTGTTTAATATTTTTGAAAATTCTTTCCGACGATATATTATACGCGCACACGTCAAAGCTCTATCTTTAAACATTGACACTTCAAAGTATTTCTAAACACATGCAGGAATTCCATTACCTTCGATGAATTATTTAAGCTAAATAAATTCGGCCCCTTGCGTTGCTGCGCAATCGATAATCGATAATCAAATATTTTCCTACCCTCAAATTCACTTTGCGATCGGGCACGGGGACGTATACGAGGATAAGGACACACGCTCAGCCGTTTAGAAAAATATGACAGTAAAATCTAATATTACATCCCACTTGGTTATGCCGCGTGGTAAACTATTTCGGAACGAACAAAGAAAGCCAAAATTACATTTTTGTATATTTGACGCTCTATTTATATTCATATATATGACAGTGACTATAAACGCGTATATCGTTTGTAGTAAGTTTTGTTTCTCCTTTAAAGCAATCAGCTTCGCGTTAGATCCTGGTAAATTTATATCGTACATATACTATATATAGTAAGTGCAGGCGCACGTAACAATATTGGTTATTCATTTGGTATAATGTCAGCTTGTAATATACATACATACACACACACAACGCAATCGACTGTATACTTTAGCTGATTAAAAAAACCAATTTGTCCTCTACTCCTAACACATCGAACGCTTATAACTCGCTATATATATATGTATATACTAAACTTCTGCAAATCATCAACGATCATTTAAAACCAGTATATATACCCCAGATTCTCTCTCTCAACTTAATGTACACCTAATCTAGTGTAATCAAGTCTATGTGTATATATATATATATACTAGGGGGGCTTCGTCCCCCTGCGCGCTTCGCGCGCCAACCCCCCCACGTTTACTTTATACAATTTTTTTTTTCCAAATATTTTTATTCAGTATTTTACATGAACAATACTTTATTGGAGATCTTGAAAATTGTAGAAAAAT
>JAYJLV010048994.1:0-20514 GCA_036873485.1 Torymus texanus
TACTTATATTACAGTATGTGCGGAAAAAATAATATTAAATCTTAAAATTCACTCGGAAAAAGCGGGAAGGGCCACCTTAAAGCTATCGAATTCGTTCTTGTAAATATTAGTTTATTCATATTAGACAATGATTATTATTATTATTTTTATAAATTAAAACATATACATGTTTATTCATTTGAATAAGTAAAAGTGACAATTCATTTAATTTTTTTGCTATTATTATAAGATTACATCTTGGAAATATTTATTTCTTAATGTTATTAAAATTTTTCCTGCTCCGTAGAAATATTTTTCTTGATATTTTTATACAATAACTTCCCTCGAAGCGACATCGTGATTGTCGTGGAGAAGGACTCTTATTATAGCAATCATTTCAGAGTCCTTCTCCCCCTTGCAACCCCTGGTCGAGAATCCTAACGAGAGGGAGTCATCAAATAAATTGCTTGAGCTTGGTTTGAAAGCGTTTTGTCATTTTTCAAAAGAATAAAAAAGTCAGTTATGCAAAATGAAATTTTTCCCAAAATAAGTGATTCTGGTTTATTTCAAAATTTTAAAAAATATTTAACAATCTTTCAGTAGCACATAAGAGAATGCACGCAGCACAACATTTTTTTTCCAACGAATAAACAACAGTCACCCAGTAGGCAAGATACGCTGTGCAAAATTTCGTGAATTTAGGCAAATATTTGACCTCTTTAGGTGAAAGGAGACAGGAGGAAGCTGAGAAATACACGGTCAAGGTTTGTGAGAAGTGGCTTGGACCGTATATCCGTATATACACACAAGGGCGTGAATGCATACCAGGTCTACCAAGACCGCGATTCCGTGTGTATACGTGTGTATGTGTGCATTTGATTAAACTTGGAATGTAATGCCTAGAATATTTCGCGAAGTTCAGCCGAGTATTATGTAAGTTTCGCAAGACTGAAAATGATCAACTGTTTTAATATACTGAGTTTAATTTTTGATGAATGTAGGAATTACGTAGAGAACTAAAAATGCTATTTTCGTTATATATATTTTTTATTCAAAGTGTAACTTTCAAGGTACAAAGTTGTTCATTTGGAAGAAAAATAATTTTAATCAATTTTGGTCTATCAGCAATTCATTTTATCGCTTGTAATAGCCCATAAGCTCCAACTGATAAGACTTGGAACATAAACGCAGCCAAAATTTTAATTTTTCCGTACAAATTTATAAATACTTTTATATTGCTAATTGTAAAATATATATTTTTAAACTGATAAGACTTATTATATTTGATTTCAGTCTTTGCGTAAATACATATTTGCCTTATTCTGAAATATTTCTGCTCCAAATTAACCTATTTCGAGATACTCGTCTATTATTAGCAGTTGTACCCTATGTTAGATTAATATGATAAGAATTCTGGGTCAAGTAATAGCTCAAACTTTAAAGCAGATTTCCATCAAGGTTAATTTGTTCAAATTAAAAAGAGAAAGAAAAATCCTCGTAAAAACATAAACGAACTATTAACGATCGTCGACGAAAATGAACCCATTCCTTCTGAATCAGATAAACCAGCTTGAACAAACTCCAATCTATAAATTCAATATAAAATCCACGCAACCAATCGAGAACAGCTAGACAAAACGGATCCGTTCACTCTGGATTAAGTAACCGTAGCACACACCTCGCCTCAACACTAACAAACGTCGATTCAGAAGTAAAAAAAGAAAGAAAGAAACAAACGCCGCCGCCACTGCCGCGATTTCTTACACACTTTCGAATTGCGCCCGCGTGTCCTTCGCTAAGCAAAGCACAGTGTGCTGCAAAAAAAAGCCTTAGACTTAGTAGCAACAGTAGCAACAACAACGTAGCAGCAGCAACAGCAGCCGGAAGCTTTTAAAGATATTAAAACGACGTTGCACGACCCAGTTGCTAGCGCGTAAATATATATGAGAGAGAGAGAGAGAGAGCTTCCACATAGGTCTTGGCTCGTGATATCTCAACGGTGCGAGTGCGGGCGTGTTTATGGACGACGCTTTGCGCAATACACCTTTTACAGATAAAAAGAACTGTACGCGCGCGCGCCGTGACTCAAGGTGCTATATACGTTCTCTCTTTCTTTAGCTGCGGCCAAGCTGCTGCTATTTGCGCTCTAAGCAGCACGAGAGAGACCTGCGAGCGCGTGCTATACACACCAGAGGTGTTTGCGGAGAAGGCAATGTTTCCGTTTGAGGTCGAGAAAGAGAGAGAGAGAATGTGTGTGTGTATATGTGTTGGGCTTTTATTTTATACTTTGTCGAGTAAGAGAGGAGCTATCGATTTTCTTTTTCTTTCCTTGCACGACACATTTTTTTTTTTTGCAAGATTTCGTAAAATTCTGGTGAAGCTTGATTGGACTGAGGTATATAACTAGCTAAATTGCCTCGTCGTGAAAAGTAAACGTTGGATGAATAGCCAGGGTCGGATGTATATTGATAAAGAGATATGTCACGTTTCAGGTCTAAAAGCAGAGACTAGGAAAGTTGGTCATTGATTTTCGGTCACTCTATATTTCAGAAGTAACAGAGTTTGCTTTCATTACGACCTTTTCAGAAGTGTGTGTATGTGTGTGCGTGTGTGTGTTTTTTTTTAGAATTTTCATCTACTCTGAAAGCTACAGCTGAGATGAAATTTTTAAAATTGCATCAAGAGAGTGGCAGAGTAAAAATGGTACGAAGCGTACGTAGGTGCGAGTAAAAACTATCATCTTGTATCTTTATGGAAGGACGTCTCACAATGAAATGAAACGTTGAGTTTATTTTAAAATTATATATGTATTAGATTGTAATGCTTAAATTACCTACAATGCTGGCAATGTATATTAAAACAGTAAAATAATACAATAAATTTATTCTCAATATCGTAAAAAAGTCATAGACAATTTACTGGATGGACCTCGATGAAAAATGAGAAGAAGCCTTGAGATAAAAATGCCGTCTCATCGACATTCAGTATAGTAGATAAATCGCGAATCCAGAGAATAAAACAATGCATAAAGATTGCACTTTATTTACGGCATCGCACATAACGGGCAACTTCGCGGAAAGCTGTCGACAGCGACGACGACGAAACCGAGGATGACATCAGTCTCTCACTTGGATTCCAATTTTCATGATGCGTACGGGATTTCAAAGCATTCGCGCCTACGTAAACACACACATATAAACTAACGCGCACATATAGTCAGTTTACTGTATCCTTATCGAAACGCCATTTTCCGGCGCGCGCTTGGCATTTCGCGTTTTATCGCGTCGGGGAATGCTTTCTTATCGTTGGCTCTTTCGGCGCGACAATTACAATGTTCGCTAGTGTAATCAAACGTTGAAATTGAATGAAGAGAAAAGGAAAACGTATATATACATATATACATATATGTATATATGAGCGGTCTAACTGTTTCCGCACAGCTGATCTCACTATTGCGCGACGCTTTGTGACTTCAATGACAGGGTAAACATCGGATCGGTGGTTATCGAGTTTGTGTATCTCGGATGTGGTAGTACAATTACTTTTTTCTTTTAACGATTGTGACAGAATTTTTTCTTTCTTGAAATAAGTGTCGAGGCTTTCGTATTGTTAAACTCTGTATTTGGTTTTCCCTCATTTTATTTCAATGTTTTTCAACGTCACGGGTATTCTCTTTTTCTTTATAAGTAAAGTTACGTCAGCTGATCAATTAGAGTATTTAAATTGTTTAGGTTAATAATGCCAATTATCAAATTTATTTCATATCTGATCATGTAAAAGCCAGCGTTCATAATATTTTTTAAAAATAATAATACTTTTAATAATACAATTAAGGTATGCCATATAAATATTAAACACATAAATATTAAATGAACGAAGTAGTATAAACTATAATACGAGGCTCAAATAGCTATTTTAAAATCCTTTATAAATATCTAACTAATAAATGAAACCATAAAGTCAAATGTGAATTAACCCGTTATCAATCAATTACAGTCTAGAAAAGATTAACTAGTTTCGAGATAACTTAATCAGCTACATAAGAAAGTTAAGCTAAAAAGTATATTCGTAAGCAGCGACTAATAAAAAAAGTCAATTGACCATTTACAATGCAATATCTAAATCGCTGCTAGTAAATTAGCATTTATCTTCCTCAAACTAATGTATTTATTCCTTTTATTGATTTATTTTGTGACAATAATTAATTGAATTAAATTAAATTCTCTCAGCAAATTCTATTCGTAAATATAAACAAAATTTTTAACATAAAATATCTCTAGAAAACACTACTTTTTCGGAAATGATTCTTTTTACTCAAAAACAAATGATGATAATCTCTTGAAATTTTAACCCAATATATTGTCTTCAATAAGTGATTAATTTTTGAGTCGATAGATCAAATAATTTTTGAGAAATTGATTGAAAAATTATAAGTATATTTCCTTTAATAATTATAAATGAGACTAAAGATAATTTAAAAATCAAAAAATGAAAATTTAGGTAATTTAAAGATCTATCAAAAAATTGTATTATGTTAAATAATATTGGCTATAACATACCTATCAAAAATTAAAAAAAAAAATGAAAAATTCAGTCAGTCACCGAACTAAAGTTTTCTCAAAATCGATAAATTGCAACATATATTACTGTGAAACAGCTTTTTGAACCTTATTTGTCTCGGAAATTTTTTTCACAGTTCCAAAGCTTTGTGTATGAGAAAGCAATATTGATAAAAGAACGCCATTTTCTGTATGAAGTATCAACAAGTAAGAGAGGTTATAATCAAACTTAACTCTAGACATTATCGATTAGTACCCAAATAGTTGTTAGAAATAGTGCTGCTTAGTTGCTAAAAAGATGAATTTTTATATCATACCGAAAAAAATGTAGGCCATACAAAAATTGAAAAACGAAAGAATCATTGTAAATATTTAAAATATATAAAATAAGCATATTTGGAAAGATCGCAGATACGTTAATATTTCGAAGAAGTGAAATTCAGTACGTGTATAAGAGCAATTAAATCTTTCCAATTATAATTTTATATACCTTTTAATTAGACGGTAGACATGATCTCGTAATTATAACATTGGATATAATTACTTCAAGGTTTAGCAAACGCACGTCATACGAGATATAAATACATAGAAAGCTAAAAATGGCATTTTATTTTCAAAATACCATTTTATATTATACGATAGCATTTGATAGAGACGAAATCGTCAATTTAGATGTATATATTTGAAATCTGCCAAATCTCATCATACCCGAGATTTACCTTTATCGAATTTTACCGATATAAAGTTATAAGAACAAATTTTATCAGTAACAACCGTTAGTAATATGTAATATATTATTTTCTTTTCTGTTTCAAACCACTTCAACAATGGCTACAAGAATCTAAAGAATATATGAATAAGATATTTATATATGTTTTTGGAAAAATGTTGTGAAAAATATTCGAAAGTTTTCAAACATGTTTGCAGTTCTTTCAAGCTTTTATTTCCTTAAGCAACTATTCAGCAAAACTTTCATAATAAAGTTTTCAAAGTCCATTCAAGAAGGTATGCTTTTCCAAGTGAACAGTAACATTTTTCAGTTTAAGCTGATCTACTGAATAAGCTTAAGTTTTAAAGAATGCTTTACATAATAGCCACTCTCCGAAAACTTGTACGCTTGCGTTGATCACTGAGATGTCTTAATAGGTTTTCCAGAACAATAATTGCTCAAAACTAGTTCCGAATAGGAATTTAGTAAATTTTTATCACACACTAAAAATGAAAATTGGCTCTAAAATTCCAAATCATATGATTATGTGCAGTTTAAAGTGTACAGAATATCAAAGTTCCATCGCCATTATTTTTGTCATCTTCTAACCTGATTTTTTTAAAAATCCAAAGTAAAAAATTATTATTCCACCAACCTTTTGCGGCACATTCTTCTTCCTGATCTCGCTGATGATCCAAGGTGTCATAGGAGCTGCGCACCTACGGTCTATCGCGGTGAACCCGCAGTACTCCACCGGCATGTGCTTCATCCTGCCAATCTTCTCTTATCCAACTTTAAAATCCAACAAATCCTTTTGAAAAAGCCTGCAAAGTTTCAGTGCAGACACGGACTTTCAAATCGTCACTCAGTGTTTCTCTCTTTCTCTTTCTTTCGTGTTCTCTTCACTGCCTCACTCTCGAAGGGGTCGTTGGTGGCCCCTCGACCGCGCCGCGCATCTCACATCTTTGCGCCCTTTGTGCTCTCTCTCTCTCTTTCTCTCCGGCGTGGCAACGGCCTCTGCGGGGGCGGTTCACTCGCTCTCGTTCTCTTTTCCTCTCGATCGCAAAAGAGCGGAAGAGCGGAACACCGTCCTTGTCGTCGTAGAGCTGTTCTACTGCTGTGTGGTGATGAGCGCGAGCGTGTGTCGCTCTTTCTCTGCAGGAAAAAAGGCAGAAAATCGTTATGCCCACGTATACATGTACATATATATATATATATAAAAGGTATATAGAAGACGAGGAGAGTTGTTGCGTAATAGCGCAGCCGAGCGAGCGATTTTTCGCGTGCGCGTACGCGTAGGTTATTATGTGTATAATACGCGCGCGCGCGCGCAAGTGTGTACGACGATGTCGCGAGCGATCTATTTATTTTGAAGTGATTTGACGGATTTTCAAGTTTTTTCTCATTGCGTTGCGCACGGTTGCGTGATACGAGAATTCAACGTTGGCAAGCTATTAATTTTGGACTTTTAATTTTCTATATAAAAAAAGTTGCGGTTTTATAGGCGAAGCGGAAAATTATATTTGTGTTTGATATCGTCGTAAAATAAAAAAAAGTTAAATGAAAACTTTAACTATTATACTATTATATAGTTAAAATGTTTAAAATTAGGTTTATTAAGAAGAATGTAAAATTTATGTATTTATGTTTTTAATGGATTGTCAGTTAGTTTAATGTGGTAAGAAAACCAATGAATTCTTTTATAAAGCACTTTTAGTTGATAACGAAAAATTGATTTTGTGCTTTATACTGGAGGAAGCATCCTCATTAACAATGCATGAACGGACTTTGGGACTAATCAGTCAAAGGCTGACGAGCAAGAAAGCTTTTATGCCGTAAATATTTTATACCGGGAAGCGAAGTCGAACTTTACCAGCTTATGTATATTATATGAAAAGACAGAGACAAAATCAGTCATAACTCATATATTTTTGTTACTAAAAGTTTAAGCTTCATCATTTTTCATACGCGTATATATATAGGAGTGTACTATAAAAAAGTTGGTTTCTTGCCAAAATGCTAGTACCTCGTCTTGTTAAGCATATACAGCAGAATCCATATATTTAGTTTTAGTATTAATATATTACAGACGCAGAAGAATTTAGTGAAATAGTCTAAAGTAATTACATTGAAAAATAACAATCTCGAAAATTCACATAAATTTAGAATATTTTCAAAACACTACGTTGTTCCGCGATCTAAACATTACGTAATAAATTACACTTATTTTCATACTATACAATTTTATAAACTGGATTTATCTAGAATATTGTGAAATTGATATGTCTAATTTCCATCGGATAGAATTCTTATGTCACATAGAATTGTTTATGTTAGAGTAAGAAAAATGCTTTGAATTCACGTTGAGTGTCCTGACTTGACTTTCAGTTCTCTTTGTAATATCAATAAATAGTGTTTTTAATTTACCATTTAAAAAACTAGCATTCTAGAAACTACAGTTATACGATGTATTTTATGTCCATACGTGACAATTATTCATTTTGAAATCAACATATTTTTTTTACCGAAAAATAATAATTTTTTCAAGTTGTAAATATCGCACTGACAAACCTAACATTCCAGTTTTAAAAACAAAGTTACTGAATGAAAATACAAAAATTAGCATTTTAACGTTACAGCAGAGTCTAGATTTATGAAGAGAAATAATATAAGGAAAAAAGAAAATTAACCACGCTTCCCAAGAGCCAACGTGCTGCACGATCGCGCGAAAAAAAAACTCTTGCTGTACACGCGACTCATCCAAAATGCCATATATATTTCCCACTGAAAACCTACGCGTTTGCGTTTGCGTAAGAAAAAAAAAATAAAAGTACGAGTAGTTATAGCTCAGCGCTCTCGACACGTAAACAACAGCTCGTGTGAAATTGGCCAGGAGCGTCACGTTCGACAGCGGGTGTTCAACGCTCGCGTACAAGTATATAATGATGATAATTTTTCACGACGCGCTGCTTACTGCTGCTACGTGTGTGTATATGTGTATTGGAATTTTGTGGGGTAAACAGAGACGCACGCGCGGCGCTTAACTTCCACCGATCGATACACTATACTTCTTCCCTCGCAAGAAACTATTTCACCGCGCGCGCGGCTGCTAACACACAGTTCGTGATCGAAAACCGAAATATCGGCGAATAGCAGCAACACACAGGGAATACGAAATTGGAGCGAGAGTAAAAAAAAAAATCACTAAAAGAGCGTGGGTACGAGCCCTCGTCGTTATCGTGGCGCGCGCTAACGATAGCGTTGTATATATACACGTGTGTGTGTATATATATATATATATATATATATATATATAGTATGGAAAAAAGTGGCGAGATTAATTAGTAATCGCGGGAAAAAAAAATATCGCTCGAGGGATTTCTTCGTGTAGGAGGAAGAAGAAAGAGAGAAAGAGAGAGAGGAAGCCAACACGTGCGCGAACGCGACGTTGGTACAAACTTTTTTTTTTCATTCTATACGTGTTCTCTGGCTTGCTTGCTTGCTTGCTTCGTCTCTCTTACGGAGTGGCTTTTTTTACGGGGCTTCCATAAAAAGAGGGAAAATTGAATTTAAGTCGCGCAACTCCCACGCGTTAATTAGGTCTACGCGAATGTGGCAGCGGCAACTGCGTGGCACCGTTATTTTCAAGAGTATATAGTTAAAATTACTTCTAGGTGAATTTCGTTAGTGTTTTAACTTTTTATGGTAAAATCAAATTGAGAAAATATTTGCGAAAGGGTGAGAAAATTTAGATAGAGTTTGAGTTTTCCTGGTTCAGTGTAGTTTAACAGCAACGACGGTTAACGATGTAAAAAATAGGTAAAATAATACTTTTAAGTAAAAGTACAAAAGCTTTTTAAATGTAAAAGTTATTTTGCACTTTGTAGAAAACTTTTTTTTTTAAACGTTATTATAATTGTAGTACACAGTGATGTTTACAAACAAAGTAATTACAAAAAAAAAAATATATATATATATATATATACACACATAAAAACTTTTGAACTATTAATTAAAAGTTACTACTACACGTAGGTTTTATCGAGTTTCAAAATTGATGTACATTTCACCACGAAATTTATGGAACTGATTTTTCACGACTTCACGATTTTGACTTAAATTATTCATGCTTGTCATCATTAGACTCTATTTTTACTGAAAAACTGCACTGAACGTACCCGAACTCACGAAAAATCATGGCATAAACATCCTTATATACGATGACTCACGTCGTGCACTAAAAGCATAAATTATATACACACTTCTACAAGTTCTACTATATTCTTATCTAAAATAAAACTCACGATGCTCAAAACCTAACAGCGCGAAGACACTTTTTGACACACTGAGACGAGCAAGTTTCCCTAATTACTGCGCTTTGTCCTAATAATTCACACCAACCTTCTATATATATATACACAAAAGCGCTCGAGAAAAGTCGAAAAACCTTCTGAAACCGGTACACGACAAAGCGAACACCAATCCACTCTCTCTCTCTCTCGCTAATTAATCTCTCTCCTACCTCTCACTCTCTTGTCGCTCGCGGTCCGAACAAAGCTCTTTCCTCTCGTGACACTTCCTCCTTCATACATATATACACACTATCGTCAAGTCTTAAATACACCCCCCTTTTCTAAAAGTCAAAGCTCAACGTCGTCGAAAGCTTGGTCGGGTATACGCACTCACCTGACACCCCCTAAAAGTGGCACAAGCCGCGCTCTTTTTGTCGACTCTTCGCCTTCACGCGTTCACGTATATACACACACCCACATAAAGAAAGAGAGAAAGAGAGAGAGAGACACACAATATATAGTCTCGTGAACTGATAACAGTATAATCGCACACGCGAGTAAGTATATAGTATTCTTTACTGTACTCTGTGGCGGCGTGTGCACACGCGGTAGCGGCAGCGGCGCACTGCTGATACTGCGCGCGACGTGTGTATATGTAATATGCCACCCGACGACACACAGCTGTGGGGGGCCGCCGCGTTGTCTGCGCGCGCGACATACACATACACATACACACACGTTGTATATTTCGCTATATAATATAACCAACCAACTCGTTCTGCGAGCGCACGCGCGCGCGCGCGCACACGTTCGCTTGGTTCCAACCAAGAGGCGAAATGTCAATAACGCAAGCGCGCGCCGACGCTTGCGCACCCCCGCGATCGTACGCAACTATGTATAGTATATACGTGTGTGTAGTGTGTATAAGGGGTGAGTGAGGGTATTGGTATGGATATATGCAAGTATATGTTTCGTGAAGAGGCGAGGCCTTTTTTTTTAGGTTATATATGCGCGAGGAATCGAGGACTACATGTGTATACGTATATATATTCCTGGCGTAATGGGGCCGAGAGGATTTTCGAGTATTCGGGTTGTGGGTGGTGAGAGAGAGAGAGAGTGAGTGAGTGAGAGGTTATGTTTTGAAAGGAGTTCATCGATTGGGAGGGGTGGGCAAACACAGGGTATATGGGGGTCGACGAGGGAGGGGCGAATGTCTGGGAGAGGTAATGAATGCATTAATTAGCATAATTATGAGCTTGGAGGGTGGCTTTATTAGCTCTCGATCTGCCAGAAATTTGTCGAGGCTGCTTCCATTCGCAATAATAATTATAATAAATCTCTTTGGATTCGCGGTTCTTTTGATATAGAATATACGTGTTTCGAATTGATAGAAATTGTTTTATAGTTATTTTGCGTGGATATTGTGTGTGTATTATACTTCGCGTTCGACCGTTTGTTTCGTTTTGAAGTAGGTGATAAAAAAAATGTCTAGTGTAGTGGCCATTAGCTGTCAGTGGATTAATAATTTACGTTGGCTCGCTCATTATATCGACTAACTCAACACTTTTAGCAGAAACTAATATTGAACTGTACTGTTATTTCTTGGTTGAAAACCAAAAATTAAACTTGTTATTGCCGTTATTGGTAATGTCCAATAATGATATTAATGTTTATTTGATTTATTTAAAGCGTCTTTGTTATAATACCAAGAAATTATTAAACAGTTAAAAAGGTTGAAAATCGTTAAAAAGGTGTTAAATTTAGAATAACGAGATTTTTAAGAACCGAAAAATATATAGGAAATTGATATATTTAAAAAAAAAATTATTAACTGATTTTTCTCTTCCGAGTTACCGTTGAGAAATACTTATTGCATGATATTTAAATACAAGTAGGAGTATCAAAGTTATAACAAACAACAATGGAAGTATTCCGCGAGTATAATTATATTTAATTAAGAGAATATTCCAATATTTTGAATAAACGGCCTTTTTAAATAGTTATAACACTTTTTTTAATAATGAACGATAATATAGATACAAATATATACAATAACAATGGTTTATTAGTCGCCTTTTATTCATTTTAATCAAGTTACGATCAGAGTTTGTTTTGGTAATTATTTTTGACATAGTTATTTAGGTTAGGTTAGGTTATTCCCGTATATATTATACGGTCTTTAAAAATCACACAATCTGTCGATTTTTAACAATACTTACTCGTTAGATTTCACAGCCTTTCAAATCAAATTTTCATTGTCGTCTGCAACATAGTCAAGTAATCACAAAAAAACAATTCGTATTCTTCCTTATAGTATCGAATTTTCGTCAAACAATCACTGATAAGTATTTCAGGTTATGATGCGCGCAACGTATACATCCATAACATACGTAACGAACGATACGTACACTTCGCGAGAATGTCACACATCCTCGAATTGAAAAAAATCCATTGGAAATGCACGCTTTCCTTGTCACCTGTGCTCGTATTCAGTAGGTAAGTACACAGTGCACCGATATTCTTTCTCTGTCTCTCTTGCCCAGGATGACGTCGTTGCGTGAACTCGCGCGCGCGCGAGGAAGTGAGTGTTTACACGACCGCGGGCGCTGGCATTTCTGGAAAAGCACCGCGCGCACGGGGATGCAGAACGTGCATGGAGTATCGACGAGAACAGCCGAGCTGTGAGAATATATGTATATACACGTATATTACTCGAGACTTGGTGTGCAAGTGCGCACTGTGCGCGGCGACGCGAAAACTGAACCCTCGTGACTACGCTGTCGACACTAAGTGCAGATGCACTCGCTGGAAAAACTGTATAGACTACTGGAAAAAGAGAGAGGCATTGTGTAGGAAGGAGTTCACTACTGGTAAACGACTGGCTGGCGCCATCTATGAGGCATGCGAAGAAAGAGGTCGTAGAAATCAACGTTATCAGAAGGGCTAAAAAAGGCGGTAAATTTGAATTACGATTTGCTTCGATGCACTGTTTTACGTATATTATAATCGTACTATGCTGATAATGATGCAGCAACATTTTGTTACATAGCTTTTGATTACGCGAGTTGTACTTTTTTTTAAAGCTTGGAATATATACTTATCATAAATTACAATAATTTTATCAATTACAATAATTATTGATAAGGAAGTTAAGTAAGGAAGAGCCAATCGTAATTATTGGTAAGAAAGTTTAAAGTTATGTAAAAATTACGTTTTTCAATGTTATATTTAAATGTTATATTTTATATGAAATAGTAATATAAAGGAATAATAATTAAAGTTCAAGGTAGCCAATTGCGAGTATATAATCAGTGGATTTTCTGAAAGATATACTGAATTTGAGTTTGTTTCAGTTTAATTAAAATAACAATTACTTTCAACTGTTCTCTTTATTTTTCCTTTCAGGTCGAGTAAGTGGTTTCAGAAGAACTACTGCAGCTAGCAAATGTCTTTAATTTTTATTCGTGTAGGGATAATAATATAAAATATAGAAACAATTTCTGAATGTAAAAAATATCAAATTAAGCCGTTAGTTCTTAAAATTTTATGCAACAAACTATTGCTTTATGTACACAACTACTGTGTCATTGTTATTCAAAATACTTAAAACAGTTAAAATATTAATGTATTATTCAAGAAAGAAATAAAAACTTTTATAATAATATTCGATGTTATAATTCGATTGAAATAAACTGAAGTAAAAGAATAATTCATAAATCTAGAAGTTTATTATAATTATTTATGTAACGATAGTGTTTTGTAGAAATTTATTAAAATATTACCTCAACATTTCATTTATATCTGTATACTGGTTTTGAACTATAACAAAATAAAAAGTTGAATCCTAAAATCGCAATGTTAACATAAAAAGTCAATGCTTTCACTCTCACAAATGAAACTCAGAACTTCCTTTCAAATGATTATTTTACTATTTTTTTCGGAAAGAAAAATGATTTTTTCTGTCTGGAACAGGGAAAGCTCTGAAGTAATTTTACCCGAGCAAATGAAGACAAGAAAACCAAAATTATATTATCTACACGATATTGAAATCATAAGTTTATGAAAACCAATATTCTATCTCAGCTATTGTCTTTTATTTCTCAATCTGATTTACAAAATCTTTTTTAACTTTATAAAAAATTAAAAATTAAAATAATTTTTACAGGATATTTTTTTTTGTAAATCAAGATGAGTCTGTCAAGATGTGTCATCAAAATGAGTTCTGTTCAATAAAAATTAACTTTCTAGTTTCTGAGATGGGAATGTACATGTACATATGTTTCAAAGCCTATTTTTAGTACGTTCTTTGCAAAGCATTTTTTACTATAAAAAAGCTTTTTCTAGAAAAATGCAACATGAAATCGTAAACATACTTCGTGAAATTATCAAAACGTCAAATATTATGCCTTATATTTACACAATAACAGTAAAGGTTTGTCTATTTAATTATGTTTATTGCTGCAATAACTTTGAATAGAAGTTTCAATGAAACTATCAAATCCCAGCTTAAAATAGTTACTTTACAGGGTACAACAGTCAGTGCATTTGCACGTAAATGTCCGTGCAGCAGTACTTACAAATGCTAACTTCTGCTTACCTGCTTCGTAATTCTTTGAGTCACGGTGTGATCTACTATAAATCACATTATAGATTTTTCTTTTAATATTATTTACAAATATTCACTAACTTTTATGGTCTTCTTGAATAAAACACTTGATCGTTCTTCATTTTAGTAATTTTAAAGAATACTTACAAGTTTTCCTTAGACAAAAACTTTTATTAGAAATCCTTTGAAAACTGAACATGTTATGTTTAATTGTTTTCTTATCGTTTAATATTGAATTTGAATACAGCCATTACGAAAAACTATAAATGCAGCTGTTTTGTATTGGTCATTTTTGATTGAATGATACACTAAATATATAATTTAGTAATTGAAATATAATAAATATCTTAAACGTGTATATTTGAAACAGATAAAATGTATTTTTTGAGTGTCAAATCAAATAGTTTAGTTGTAAATAAATCTTAAAGTTTTTTAAGAGCATCTGAATATTAAAAAGAAATTTATGTAAATTATTTTTAAATCTTAAAAGTGCTCAAAGACACTTGATCATTCGTTCTTATATTGTTAGTAAAATTTAAAATAATAATTGGAAATATTTACACATTTTGTGTCTAATTTATTTTTAGTCAGTTTGATAAAATTATGTTAGTCTTATACTTTTAAACAACAAATTACAAATACCTACTTACAAGATTAAAAAAATTTATTGTAAAAATGCACATCTTTTTAAAATAAATGATATTGTACAATGAAATTATGACTGATGTTCATCAACATCTTCAACACCTTTGGAAATAAGTTTCATTTTTTGATGAACATTCGGAGGTGATTTCAATGTGCCATCTTTATTAAATATATCTTCTGGGCAATACTTTTTAGTACATATCCGTATTGTACCTTCTTCCGAGCACCAACACGTATTACAATAAAACTTGAACCTCATTTTTGGTGTACACTTCATATCAACTTCTTCGCTCGAATCTTCAAAATTGAAAAATGACAAAATTAATCTTATATATTTTATTTTACTTTTATTTCAAAGATTTTAAGCAATGATTATTCTACCCTCTTGCAAACTTCTAAGAGCTCTTTCTTGATGAGTATACCGTATTCCTATGGCTTTTCTTTCGAGGAAAATAGCATTACTTAAGCCTGCACTGCTAACTTTAAAAGCATCTAGAAAATTCAAAGCAATGTATATTTCTGCCTCTGAATACTTTCAAATAAACGAGCTTACCAAAAGCACTGGCACTGAGAATCAATAGCACTAAACAAATGTTTGTAATATACATTTTTTCTTAAATGTATGGAAAGTAAAGTACTCGAACGATAGGAGCATGTATCTTCTGTGAAGTAGCCCACAGCCGCCTGATCGAATAAACTTGACACATTGAACTTGCAACGCAGCTGCTACAGCACTTGTTTGGGACACGAAAGAAGTGGGGATGTAAAGATGAGCAAGACGAGGGCAATCACTGACATATATCGTCGACGGTAATTTGTCAGCGAGGGTCTCGCTGTGTGGAATAAGAAAGTTTATTAGAAAATTGTTATTAGCGAGAAGCCCACTCATTCAAGCTTTAATTTTAATACCTCATGTCCGCTTGCTCTTTTCGGGGGAGATGATTTTTATTTAAATGATTCACTAGCAAAAATTTCGCTTAATTCATATAGGGTAATATTGCTATATTAATGTCATCACTCCTAATTTTACAAATACATTTTAAATTAACATTACACAAATGATTAAGGCTAAATACAAATATTTCTGTAAGTAATCGATTACGCATGAAAATAATTTTTGTTTTGTATTAAAATATTTACTAATAAATCTCAATAATGGTCTGAAAATATGTAATTATGATAATTATTTCTAATAATTTTTATTTGATCAATAAGTTATTTTAGTAACAATATTAATAAAACAATTTTCTATAATAATTAAAAATCTAAGATATTTTTAAAATTAACTACTATTACTATACTCTCACACATTCATCCCTACTCTTTATATACATTTGATCATTTGATTTTCCGCGAAGTTCTGGAAAATCTTCAGAAAAATAAGATTTTTTTTTAGATTAAATATTGTATAAACAAGTGAACGATTCTTTTAGTACTTATGTATATAAAAAAGATTCTTTAGACGAATGACTAATCTTCAGAACACTGCATAAGGGAACAATATGCACTCAGGCCGTCAGGAAGACAGATGCATTGATTACAAAGGCTGTAGAATATATGGCCAGGTGTACACACATCTCCCTGGATATATAGAGCTAGAATAAAAAAATCTTTGATAAGAAAATCAATTGGATAAAAAAAACTTTCAAAACTTACCACCCCAATTTTGATTAAACCCATTATTCAGAGAACGGATCTTCGTAGGCTTCTTTAAAGTTTTCACGTTATTGTAAAGGTCCTCATCGCAAAAACCATTATTGCAATCAAGTTTTTTTAAGCTCTTATCTCTTCCCGAAACTATTTTGTCAACTAAAATGAAAGATTATTGTTCTAAGAAAGTGTATACTTTGTCATTATTTTTCTGCAGTGAACAACTTAAATAAAAAAACTAAAAAATGTTTTGTAAAATAATTAAATACGAATACATTTAAAAAATTTTCGTGTGTCTATCTATGTCTTTATACTATGTACAGTAAATATAGGTATAAACTATCTTGATAACTAATTCACTGACTTTGAAAGAAGACTAACTTTTTTTATTTCCAATTTTCCATACAATAGAGGAGAATGGGATACTCGCTGTTACAAAAGAATTGAAAGAACAAGAAGCGGCTAGTGCACAGACAGTCAATTGTACTGCGTGTAAGAAAAAAGCTCAAAATTTGATTCTTTATAATTTATCACCAAAATAAATAGTTAATATAATTTGGTTGTACTATTTAGATCATATCATCCAGTAATAAAGTGGTTATAACCTCACTATCGGACAAGTGATCATACCATCAAGTACAATTTAAAAGAAATTTTAGTGCAACCGTAATACAAATTTACATTCTTAATTTAAAATTATTTAATAAAGTTTGTCGCTTCAAAAAATTTGTTTGAAAATTTAAAAATATTTTTGATGTATCTATTTCGATTTAATTTAACCTTATAAAAAAGTGATCCATATTGACGTTTTAATGTATTGTACAGTGGCTGTTTTTGTTTGTGTCTTTGTGAGTGTGTGCTAAATATACGTGCGTGAAATTAAATTGGGCAACATTTGTTAAACTTCTTGTTTTTAAACAGTTTTATTGTTCAAAATTTCATATAAATGATTTTTTATTAATATAGAATTGTTACAATGTTGACATTAAAAATTATATATAATGTTGTCATAAATTAAGTTTGAAGAAATTGAGTATCAATGCACGGACAGTGATTTTTTAATGAATTCTTACGTGGACTAGACGTTTTAATGATATGCATATCAAGTTCATTAAAATGTACCTGATTCTACTTTAGATTTAGTTTCAGTTTTAAGAGTGCCATCTTTATTCCAGGTATTTTCGTCACAGTACATCTTGGTACAAGCAAAAGCAGATCCATCTGTAGCGCACGCACATTGATTGCAGTAGTTATAAAATACTTTGCCTGGTTCACAAACTTTCTTCTGTTCAACTATAAATAGCATTTATCAAAGTTTCATTCTCGTTTCTCAAGAAATTCATTTCAATCAAATATGATAGACAATTGAATATTAATATACCTGATCTGTATGCTCTAATTAAAGCGTTGAATGGATATTTGAGACTTCCATCTTCGTTAAACATGCCTTTGTCACAGGCTTTCCTGGTGCAAGCAGCAGTTAGACCATCTTTGGAACATGCGCAAATGTTGCAATAATCATAGAAATGGCTGAGCGGTTCGCAAACAAGTGGAGCCTTGAAAGTGCCATCTTTATTGAAAATATTTTGATCACATGCCATCTTTGTGCAAGCATAGTTTGAACCATCAGTAGAACATACACAGTTATTACAATATTCTTTAAATTGAGATTTAGGTTCACATACTTGATCATTAGCTATAAACATAATATTTCATAAAATTAATAATAATTATTGAATTGAATTCTTAATTATTGTAGTTTAGATATAAATGACTTTCGACACTTTTTCTAATTTATATTAAGTATTTTACAGTTTGCAAAGTTTTAGAATAATATTTAATTGAAAGCACTGTAAATGTTAGCTATGCAGTACGTAAGTCATTAGATCGAGGTACTCTTATGTGATTTTTTTTTCAAGATCCTTATTATTTGCATTTCTATTATAGACTGTCTTATGGCACAATACTATAGCCGTTATGAAAAGAGTAATAAATATAATAAAAATAAAAAATTTAACCTGATCTTGCAGTTCGTGAATGGCCAGTTTGCGTATTCTTGGGAAAATTTGATTGGCAACCCATTTTTGTGCAAACATATTCGGAACCCCGGCTTGAGCATGTACAGCTGTTACAATCAATGTGGAAAAATGAGTTTGGAGTGCAAACTTGGACGTAAGAAACATGGTTTTCTTCCACGAGTTCTATAAAATATTTATTTTTATTATGCAATGGAAATACTTTTTGATTTTCTAATAAGTAATTTAATAATATATTTTTAAATAAATATCTTACGAGATTCTATAACTTCTAATTCAGTGGCTTCCGGAATTATTTCCTTGATTAGGTCGAGAGGAACTTTGATACTTCCATCCTTATTGTAAATACCAGATGGACATAGCTTTTCTGTGCAAACAGAAGCAGTTCCATCTTCGTTACATACACAAGTATTACATTCAGTTCTGTAATATGTACCAGGTGAACAAGATTTATAGGCTGAAATAGTCACACATTGCAGTTTTTAGTTAATATATAGAATTTTTATGTTTTATTTTGTATTTTTAAAAGTGATTTTAAAAAATTAAAGAATATGACGTTGATTCCGTAGAATTTATTCTGAAAAAACTAACCTGAGACAGTTGTAGCTGCTGCTAGCACAAGTAGGAAGAACTTCATGTTTTCTTCAGTCTTTGCTCTTCTTACGATTTGTAGTAACTTTTGCAAGTGAATACAATAAGTCGCTTGTTTAAATACCTCTACTTGCGATTTAGTAGTGGGGAGCACAACAAATCTGGAATACTCCTATTCCTTCAAGCAGAAATGATACGACACCTGTTTTTTATCAGTTACACGAGTATATGTAAGTAAAGAGTGAACATACACACGCGCACACATCTATACTTACTGGATAAGAAGTCTGAGTAAATTATTTATATAATTATTTAATATTGATATAGGGTTACTAGAACTAAAATAATTGTTTAACATCAATTTAAAAAAATGGAATTGTGATAATTATAATGCATATTGATTGTAAAGTGTATTCTTGAACATATATAATGTAACGTTTATTTTTAAACATTAATTTAAGTTAATTTTATAAAATAATATAGATTTTTCAATATTTTAGATTTTTAAAACTTAAATATTGAATTTAAGTATTTCTCATTTACTGAGAAATCCTTAATTTTCATAGTCAAAATTAGCCTTAATTGTACATTATCGATGTCTTTATACTGAAATAAAAAAAGTTCAGAATATGTAAATTATAGGCTCATAGTAAATAATGATTTAACGTAACAAAAATATAAATTAAAATTAAAATTATTATAATTGCTCATAATGATAAAAAGACTTTTTTATTGTGAATTTGTTATTGTTATAAATATTATTGTATATTATAGGTATGCCATGTAAATGACTCGAAGAAAAATTAAGTTGGTTCAAAATAAAAAATAAATTCAGTTTTGAATGTAGCAATAAACTAAGATATTTGATAATATTTAATAAAACTGATAATATTACGAACATTTTAGTAATATTTATAAGGTTATTTTTGTACATTACATAACCTTTTATAAAAGCAATATGAATATAAACAAAATTATTATAAATGAATACTCAGTGTAAAAAATATTAAAAAAGATCTACTTGTTCCGTAGATAAAAATGAAAGTGTACAAATATCTATGTTTAAAATTTTACATTATTATAAAAGCTTTTTTGTGATTCATTTTTAATTTTTGAAATTGTTGACAATTTATTTTTGATTATGTAATTTTGTATTTATAATTCAGTTGTAGTATCAATATGAGATAACTAGAACACCTGATAATACGAATTAAAATTTAAAGAATGTTTATTCGTATATCAGCTTTTCAAATTTTTCAGATTTTGACTTTAAACTAAATTTATCATCATTATGTATCGAGCCTTATTACTTGTATAATTGTATAAAGAAATATCTAAAGAAAAGTTACTATATGTGTAATTGAAGATCACTTAAGGCCATGTGATACCTAAAATCAGCCGACTTTTATTATTTTATAAATTAACATTGAAGCGTTTATTTAGAAAA
>JAYJLV010049005.1:0-20514 GCA_036873485.1 Torymus texanus
ATATATAGAAAAACCTACGCGCGATTCGGGTGACTTATCTCAATTTGGCGCGACCTTTGGGAACGTGGTAGGGCCACGTATATATAATAAAATATGCCTCGCGGCCAGGCGAAATGATAAATCGCGCGCGCTTTCCGTGCGAAATAGCAATAGGCCTCCGCGTGGAAGATAAATATTCATTAGCCGTGTCGTCATAGTCGTCGTGTGTGCGTTATACGACGTTATACGGTCTTTAATCTTCGGCCGCAGCCTTAATCATCTTTTAATGACCCGGAATAATTTTCGCATTACATGCGCCTTCTTCCATTTTTTTTCCCTACCCCGAAATTCCCCGTCGAATGCAAATCACCGTCGGAGACTGAGAAAGAGAACTACGACGCTCCGATATCGCGAAACTACGGCAATTACCGACGTTCGTTCGTTCGTTCGTTCGTTGGTTCGGGCACTAATTCTCGAAACTTTCGAAAGGCCAGCGAAGCGCGCGCACTGCCGCTGCCGCTGCCGGTAGCGAACAAAAGTCCTCGTATAATGGTCTCTCTATCTGTCTCTCTCGCTAGCGGAGATTAGGATCCGCCGGAGAGTCCATTAAGGGGCAAAGTTGTGTGTGTGTGTGCGTGTCCTCTGTGACTCACAGTGACGCCCTCGAAGCTCGTGTTCCTGAGGGCCTCGAGGAAGAGCCGCTCCCAGAGCTCGTCTCTGTAGCGAAAGTCTGCGACTGTCTGGTTGCGCCGGAAGTGACGTATGCGCCGGGCCACGTGCTGTATGGCCAGCGCCACCGCCCAGATGCCGTCGTACGTGTAGCCGTGGAAGCGCGAGTACTCGGTGCCACGACGCGAGTCGTACTCCACCAGGTACTCGTCCGGCGTCTGAAGCAAATAATGTACAGGTAGCAGATATAATGAATTAATAGAGCTTCTGTAGTTAATGGTTGTATGATTGCAGAATTGGCTTTATGAGTATTTAATTATAAAAATATAATTATAAGATTCGGGTAATAAGGAATGCATACAAAAATAGTATCGGATCTATCTTTTTATAAACATAATGATGTCAATGTTAGTGGAGTAATTTTTCAGGAAAAAAAAACCTAATGCTGATAATATTTTAAATATGAAATTTAGGATGCAGATTCTTGCAGAATTAAAGAAAACATCCTAGAGTCCTTGTACTCGGAAAAGTTCTGAGAATCGTTGAACATAAATAAGATTATGATGGTTATGCGGTAGGGAATTGTGTTGGCAACCCCTTAATCAAAAGTTTTCAAGTATTGTGGCTCTTGCGCAGCGAAAGGAACTGCACATAAATAAAAGGAATGGCGTCTAACGACCAATGGCAAATGAGCTTTAAAAAGACTTGTTCCTTTAAAAAAATATATATAGAAGAAGCCTCTTAAAGCTTATTTACCCGTGATCGTTAAAGGCTCTTACTTTTACGTGCGCGCTATTTTCCTTTCCTGCGCGTAAACGTCTTTGTATCAGTGCTATTAATGGAGCAGAAAATTTATTCGATTATATTTTAATAAACTTTCGCCAATATTAAACGAGACAAAGGTTAAATTAACGAGAAACCGAGCGCTGGAAAATTTACACGCGGCCTGTTTCTTTATCAAGTGAAGGGGAGCCAAATAAATCCGCTTTCCACCGAAAAGATATATTCCATTACAAAAAGCTGTTTTTCGCGCAGACAAATACCGGCATACGCCCTTTATTCGCAGATTGCGATTTGCTTTTCATCCCCTGCGATTTTGGCGAATCGTCTCGTCGTACTCGAAGTTTGACACACCGACGACGACGGCTGGGACGACAAAAAACAGCGACTCATATCACATTATTGGAACACAGCTGTATATATACGTACGCGCGTCAAAGTCGCGATGAAAGAACCTTCTCACGCGCCTCTAAACACATAGGCGCGCAAGAGAGAAAAAGAGACATGGGCAAATCCATCAAAGCTTTGAGCTCCGCATACGTTACGCGCGGGGGGCGCGTGCAATTTCAGGGAAATCACGATCGCATCTCCGCGCGGCGGGCGCCATTTCGCACGCGAATTTTCGAACGAGAGGGAAATATTCGTCGCCCCCGCGACCGACTCCACGACTGTCACTATCAGCCTCCCTGGATGTTTCCCCGAGACGCGGCGTGTTTCACCCATACACTCGCATCACACATAGCTGTACGGCTGCAATTCACTCCGTCGGGAATACCTAGACGCACGTTTTATATATACTCGCGAATTGCGCGTGTAAGGGGGCGTTTTACAATACTTTCGGTACCGTCGTTCTGGAATCCCTCGTGCATCTAGTCGTTTTAGAGTGTTTCTAAAATAGATTTTATTGTGTCTGTTCAATGGTGTATTCATCCGATCTAGGGACAATTTGTCGGCGCTTACAGTCAATGATCGATACCGGTTTGCAAAGTAAGAATCATCAGAAAACTAAATTCTGATTAGTGACCAAAGCCCTCTGTAACTCACGGACCGCCAGACGAGTAAATTACGAAACAGCCTTAAACCCCAGCGAGCCGCTGCGCAAAACCAGGACTGTAGAACAAAGATGCGGAGGAACTGCTTTTCTTTTTCTACCGCCTCGCTCCTCTTACAGTCACACTTGCTGTTTTCAATGCTGGCTCGCTCGCTTTTTAACTTGTTTTCCTCTTCGTTAGTCCCCTCGCCACTGCCGCCGACGACGACGCCGGCAATTCAATTTAAGTTTTTCGAGTGTACGCGCGCGCTCAGGCTAGCTGGCTGGTTGTGCCGAAAAACTTTTACCCTCGCGCCGCGCATCAGAAGTTGGCGAGTATAGTGCGCGTTCGCGCTTTTTCTCATCGCGCGTCGCAGAGGCGCCGAATCTCGAAGCCGTCCTAAAAATTGCTCTGCTTCGTCACGGAGAGAACGATATCTGCTTGCCATATGCAGCTCACGAGGTAGCGGCTGCTACTGCTGCTTTGTGTGCGCGAATGTGTGAAAAATTGCGAGGCGTGACGTACGCGTAAGGGTATATTGACTGGCTGTCGAAAAAACAAACTACTATAGAGAGCGAGTTAGGTTTTATTTTATTATTATTTTGGCGGTTCTATTTAATGTTTGTATATTTATTAAGCACGAGAAGTGCCGTTGTGTTGTATGTAAACGGCGCGGGTGACTCGTAAATATGTATTAGGGGTCTTTGTAACGATTATTATAGTATCAAGGGTTGATAATTTTCACTTTTTAAGGGGTTACAGCAGAAATAGTTACACTCTAAAATCTATGTTTTTCTTTTAGCGATCATTGAATCTTATATATAAAAGAAAAAGGACACGTGAAGAGGAAATAATACTAATATTACCAATTCTGGATCGATAATTAATCGCGTATCAATCGAGCCCTTCTATCGAGAGCGGAATTTACATAATCCCATGACTCGTCGGAATAAATAAGTCGGTACGAAGAGGCTGGGGGACGCGCGATCGATGTGCGCTGCGAGCATTTATTAAAGCGTAAGCGCCGTCAAGAACCGCGAAAGGAGAAAATAAGACGGGGGAAGACGATCGCAAAGACGACGCTGTAGAAGAAGAAAAAGAAGAAGGAGACGGCATTGATGCGATTCATCATATTGGAGGATCGAGGGAGAGAGCGGGGATCGGACTAATATGAAGTACCACAGCGACGCGTCTACTCACACTCTCATCGACAGGTCACAATTTCTGCGGATAATTCAAAATCGAGGCGCGCTCGTTCTCCTTCCGTCAGTGACGTCCGTCAATATTTGAGATGAATTTGAATCGATTTAACCGGTTTTACATCCCCCTCTGCCTCGTACCTCGTCAAGTATATACGCAGAGTTCATGTATATATATATGTACGTTGCGATGTGCTTGACGGCAGAAGGGGAAAAAAGTTCGGAGTGAGCGGAATTCGGTGTACCTCGAACCCTTATAAATTGAAGCTAATACACGTGTGGAGCACCGGATAAAAGCTGGGGCGAAGCAAAATCACGGAGCTCGTCCTTTGGTCTTCATGAAAATCTATTGGTCGACTTCGGAAGTAATAAAACAATGATGCGTGTTTTTCTTACGGTCCTGCCCGTCGGGAAATCAGGTTACAACTTTCGTTTCGAAAGATTTTTCGTGGAGAAGGGAAAAAGTTTCGTAAATTGTATAGGTGTGTGTGTGTGTGTGTGTGTGTCTGTGTACTTACGATCCCAGAGACGGTGATCTGCTGCTCGGTCGAGAGCGGAAGTAGGTCGGTGAGGATGGTGCCGTGTAGCGCCTCCTGCAGCTCGAGCGGCGCGCAGCCAACGTCCGGTCGCAGCCACCATTCCTCCGTGTACATGCCCATTATCACCCACTGGTACTTTCGCCCGTACATCTTTAACCTGAGTGTTTAACATAGATGTTAAATTTAAAAAAAGATGAGGCATTTGTAACTTTGTTCATTTCCGCCAATAAAGTACGTTTTCCTCGCTTGTAAAACAGAAAAAATGCTGATTATATTAATTTTTATAAATAAAAAATATAAAGAAAAGCTTTGACCTAGAATATAATTCTTACACATTTTCGCATACTGAGTATGGTACCGCAGGAACAGCGAGATACTACTGCCGCAGTAACACTGGCATTACATTTTAACATCTGTAGGATTATGTACACTGGCTTATTTTTCAATTTCATATACTTTCTTGTTTTGTGATACACACGGCGTTTTAGTTGTCGGGGGAAAAGCAGTTATATTTTACCACAAGTAGTGCTGAACATTCAAAGTAATATTTAAACCCGTCTTGTACCGAAAATCCGCTGTGTGGTGCGGTAAACACTGAAAGAAGAGTGTATAGCTCGCTAACTGAATTATATTTTGTATCGGCGGAACTTTTCACTCAGCTCTACCCGTGATAAAAACGGAAAAAACTTCCCGCAAAAAGTTACGCGCTCCTTTTTTGCAAGTTAGTTTTACGCTCAGCGGCGGAAGTTCGGTTTTATTGTGAAATTTCCAATTTTTTTTTTCCCTCACCCTCAAAGTTACTACTACTACGACTACTACGACTACATCGGAAGCGAGCTTCGTCAATAACTTAAATGTATTTACGGGAAAAGTTTGTTTATTGTGAAATGGAATACTTCTTCATTCTTCGACTTTTAAACATGGATTGCTTATTCAACGTTCGACAAATTGAAAAAAGAAGAAGGCGAAGACGTAAAAGAAGATGAATCTTCTCGAGAATCACCGACTCACCTGTAAGCCTCGCAGAAAATTTTCCTTGCCCACACCTCGTTGAAGTTACCCAGGATGATCCTGACGTCCTTCGTCTTGAGCTTCTCCAGGGCGGTCGTAACCTCCGTGGCAAAGCTCTGGCTCTCGACGACCTCGATGTCGTTTTGATCCAGGTCCGAGATCAGTCTATTGTGTGCCTGAAATTCATAAACACACACACACAGAGCGGCTGCCGTTACTTTTCATTTAGCTTCTCGTATACAAGCGCGTGCGAGAATTTTTCCTCGTATTTTCTATTTTCCGTGCGCGTATGTGAGCAAAGGGGAGAGGAGGGACATTTCACGCGCCGTCGTCGTAAAAAATGATTAACGCACGCCTGGACTCTTAACACGAGCGTAAAACAAGAGAGCTTTATTCGTTGCCGCGCGCCTTTTTGGCGGCTAACTCCCACGTATGTGTGGGTGTGTGCGAGCTAATTTTTCTCCTGGTATTTTATGTTGTCGTCTTATTGAAATGTGAAAAATTCCCGGTGAAAGCTGTCCCAGACTTTCTACTTTTTTGCGTACCTACGCTTGGGTAAAGTCCTACTTTGATTGTTTTTTATAAAGAAAAAGTAAGGGAAAAATGAAGAATATAGCCTATGTTTAAAGTGAAAATTTTTACCAGACTTTTCTTTATGGAGAATATGATATTTTCCTCCTTTTGGCTCGACGACATTAAAATAAATTTCGTTTTCGTTTTTCCGGAATCGTTCTTAAAGTCTCTTATATACGCGTTGAGAAATTGGTTATTTAAATAGCTCGTGCTTGAGAAACTCGAAGCAAATGCATTTTTTACCTGCGTATACTATCTCGACTTTTCATTTTACAGTGCTCGCGCAGTTTTGATATTCGCATAGATGTCCGAGAATTCCAGTTGGTATGCTTCGCGTTAAAACGCATCCATTCATAAATTTACCCTCTCGAAAATGGTTAAAGTGCGAGCAAAGAAATTATTAGTCTAACCGCATAATGAATAATTTACTATTACCACGTCGAGCCGTGTATTTCTGCGCAAAATTTACCGATGTTTTGAAACAGAGCGAGGTAGAGAGCGCGCATTTGTAAATCTGGGATAAGTAGGAAATATACGGCGTCGAGTTTGACCTACATAAGAACGCGGGTGTACGTATACGCTCGCGCGCAAGGGAGAGAGAGAGAGAGAGAGCGGGTAACAAGACGTTCTCATTTTGTATTCCGCATTCCTTCTAGGATTTTCAGTTTAATTATATGCGCCGACGTATGAACGTAAACATCTGTTGCCGCTGTTGCCGTGCACGTATATTCACGAATAATCGATGCAAAGATTCCAGGCATTTTAACGTCCACTTATATTAAATTTGCGCGCATAGCATAGGTGAAAGCCGATACTAAACTACTAAACGGGGGTGGAAAACATTTTTTTAATATCCACGTATTATTCTATATTCATTAACCGGATCGTTAAGATTATTTACACGCGCTAAAATAACTATTGTTACAAAGAAGGAACGGAGGTGAACGGAGAAGTTATACGATTCGATAATTTAGTTATCAGGCGAAGGACGATAATGCCCAGCTCTAGCTACCGGTAAACAAATTGGCTTAATTATCCTGATTAAAATGGGACCGAGGTAGGGAGATGTGCGCCCAGTAGCAGCATCCTCCTTTGGCGCCCTTGATGCTGGCGACCGCGCGCGCACGCAGGACGAGCTTACTTCAAGGGAACGCCCTTGCGGTCGGGTAACCCGCATCAACTCTCCTTTCGCGGTCTGCGCAGTATTAATTTGCCCCGCTCGGCTATTGTAATTAAATTTTCCACTAACGGAAAAACAGCACGTGTGTCTGTCTGTTGTTGTTGTTGCTGCTGCTACTGTTGCTATGTTTATTTTACTCTGTTTTTGTACTGGAACGGATAGTTTTAATTAGCGCTGTATAAGATACGAACGCTTTAAGTGTAAATTTTTTCTTAATATATCTTTTCTATACGAAAAAAACTTTAGCTTTATAGAAAACTATAATAATAAAATATCTAGAACAATCGACATTCATTTCGAGTAAAAACAGAACCTTCAGTCTCCGCGATCCGAAAAAAAAACAAGAACATCCAATCCCGCTACGTCAAAACAACCGTAATTTCCCGAAAAGTGAAAGAAAGACGACAAGCTACAACGCTATCATCGCACGGTATCTTTTCTCCCCCGTTCACGTACATGTATGTATGTGTATGTGCGCGTCGCGCTCAATCTTCAGCTTACACAGCTAAGCTAGCCTTCTCTCGCCCCGCACCCGGCAGCCTCTCTCTCTCTCTCCTCCCACGGGAGACGCGCTCGCACGCGCGCTCACTTTTAGCGTCCAACGCAAAGGTTTAATGAGCTATTAAAGTTAAATAAAGATCTCTCGGACCCTCTGGCCCCCTCCCCCATCCCACGAGCCGAACGGGGTCGTAATTTATCGGACGTTGTAAAAGTTGCCCGCTCGCTGCAGCTGCAGCTTATATTCTTTCCTTTTTCCGCTTTCGTTCTCGCGTGTTTGTGCTTTAGCTCCGTGTGTCCTCAGGGTAGCACGGCCGGATTAGGCTACTAATGGTAACGGTGTCCTTTCGTTTTATCGCCGTGTTGTTTTTGATGATTCTTTCGAGGGCGATGTAGTGGCACGCCCTGGTATTATACGCTCTACTCTCGGGTAACCGCGCTCAAATTAAAACTTCCGGTCGTAGGGTTTTTTTCTTGGTCTTTTGCCTTTAGAGTTACACGTCGATTTTGCTGTTGGAATTAAAGGGATGCGAAGCGTTTCGGACAATTCCGTTCTATTGATATTCGATTTTCCGCTTAAAAAGATCACTGTTAATATTTATTATGCTTTTTCATTACGCGTGATATTTATCGATTTGCTTTAAAAAGTAAAATAATATTTTAAATAATGAAGAATAAATATTTATCGATTTGATTTTTAAACAAAAAGCAGACAAACTTTCGGCTAAGTGGGCTGGCGTAGATATTTCACATCCCCCATTGAAAAAAATCGCCTGTACACGGCATTATTTATGTAAAGGCGAAACGGTGATGTTTAATGTTTGAGCCATGAAAAAGAGCCTATTTTTTGCGCGCGATATTTTCGCACCAACGCAACACGCTGGAGTAAATAACGTCGGTCAACATATACGTATACGCATACGCTCGATGAAGCATCCCGATAATGAAGTTCACTAGAGCTGCAAAAGTAAATGCAAAACGACGAGGGAGCGCGCGCGCGCGTGACAATTTCGTATACATACATATGAATACAATATAAAGAGCGTAAATTGTCATGTTTATCTTTTTGATGCACAGATGTGCTCGATGACTCGTCGCATTTCACCCTTGCCTGTAAAAATGACTATATTTTTTACAAAATATATTATCGCGGTTGGTGGGTACATATATATATACATTGTTATATATTTCGGACGATCGATATATTGGTGAAAATGCGCGTCGGGTGGTGTTCGTTTCCCTCTCGCGCCTACATCCTTAAAAAAAAAAATTATATTTGCTTAGCGATGTAAATTTATGCAAACGGAAAATAGGTTTTTAAAACAATGTCCGCGCTCGCGCACAGGGCTGAAATTCAAATCCGGCCTATAATGACGAGGTAAACAGATGCGAAATGGTGAGAGTATACGCGCTAGCAAGTAGGTATGTGCCGATAAGTAGCCATAAAAGCTCGGAACTATCGTTAAAGTTTTTTAAACGATCGTTCGGCCGCGCATTTGAATTCTTATCTTCACTGGAAAGGTGTTCTTCTATTTTCGAATGCACTCGCCAAACGCGGTGCTTTTGCTACTTTTAAAACACGTATATCCATGCATACTTCGCTGGAAGCTTGGTTCATACACCAGTTTGACTCGAGTAAAGGAAAATATGCAAAAGTCTGGTATTGGTTTGGTTGCAGCTGTATATATAATCTTTTACATAAATCTGAAAAAATCATCGACCGAAATAGTGTATTTAACTATAATATCGCGTTTCTTTTTAAAATCCCGATGATTATCAGCAAATTGAACCATCGCAAGTGTAACGAAACGGAAGAAATTTTTAATTCGCGGTAACCTTGAAAAGTTGCGGGTTCGATTACAAAATGCCAAGCGATGAAATGTAAAACAGGCTCCCGGATCCAGAGTCGCACTGGCGCGAAGGCGGGAGAAGGGGGGAGTGAGTTCGTTTGCCAGATGTCAAACTGATTGACTTTGGCATTGACATCATTGAGTATCGATGATTGAGATTGACAATTTGATTAACGAAGCAATTTGTCAGAATGCAGCCTTCGACGATGTATACTGATCGATGCACGCGGCCGGTGTACTGCCGCGCGCGTGTACTCTTTTATACTCTCCTTCCCTCCCCCCCCCTCCCATCGCCCACGCACACGCGCGCTCGTGTAACGAGACTTTGCTCCGGGATGGGGCGAAAATATGAATATATCGATCCATCTCTTGCCCCTGCGGCCTTTCGACTTCAATTTATCATTATTCCGCGGCCTGGATGCACGAGCGTGCTTTTATTTTTGTTTTCAAGTTTCGTTGGTGGACGCGAGTATTATTTTTGCGAACGTAGAAGCAATGATGCGGATCCGTTATGTATTAAAAAGGCGGTATGATTAAGGATGAATGATTTTATTTTTACGAAGATACTATACTAGAATGTAAATATATAAACTACAATATTATACTAAACGCACAGCTCCAATAGCAAAACATTTTCTTCATCGCACTATGCTCATCGTCATTCATGTATTCCCGGAAAGACGACGCGATCCTTTCGCGCAGATCCCGGCGGACTATAGGGCCATCCTCGCAGCGGCTCAATTATTCCGTCCTTTTCCCTGGATACGCGAACGCCGAGAAAGAGAGAGAGAGAGAGAGAAAGAGAGAGAGAGAGAGCGAGAGCTATATAGTACGCGACAGCCTAAGGCCATGCCAATACTGCATGTAACTTTCGAATGGCGAATGTGCTCTCGGTTAAGTCGAGCGCGTCCATAGAATTCTTCCCGAGTCTGCGCGACGGCGGACCTTTTATCTCGCGGCGGAGCGACCCGGCGAAGTAGTCTTTCCCTCCTTTGACAAGCCAGTAGTCTACTCGCCCCCTCCAGGCCTGGGGTAGGAGGGCATACAGCCAGTGCTGCGCTTAACTTCCGATAGTCCGATGAATTTTCCTATCGCGCTGTGTACGCGTCTATATATATGTAGAGAGAGAGAGAGAGAGACGGAACATCGAGATATCTCTCGGCAGTCGCGACAAACTGCGCACAATTCGTATATCGGGAAAAGTCTCGTCTTTTGTATACGCTCATGTGCTGCTGCCTGTGCGCGTCTTTTGCGCGCGAATTCGGAAGCTAATGAGTAGTATCATATTTCTTTCGCGTTCTTCTTTCTTGATAGATCGATGCGATGGCGACAATGATGATGATGATGATAATCGTGATGATACGTATACGTTACGTGAAAGTTTTATCGGTGATACAGGCGGGCTAAGTGGATGTGTAAGTTTGGTAACAGCGAGTGTAAGCATATTCGGACGGTGATGGATCGCCTGAGGAAGTTTGTTTTATCACTTTGTTTCTCTAAATTAATTTCGCCCCGTCGGCACTGCCGCGTAGAAACACATTGAGGAGAGAAAGAAAAAATAAATAAGACGAAAAATGCCGAGCTATCGAAAAAATGACGGGGAAAATTCATCGGCTTAGGGTGGCGCAGGCAGCGAATTATTGATATATATATATATATATTTTTTTTTTTTTTCTCGCGTACAAATTCGAAAACGTTTTGCCGGCGTCGCAGCCCTCTACGCATAATATCACGCATTAGTTTCAGAGATATAATGGATGAAAAAGCGATTCTCTTGAAAAATAGCGCTACGACGAGCTTCGTAAAAAAGAATAAGGGAATAAAAACAGCTGTCTCTCTCTCTCTATATATATATGAGCTCGATATAGGCGCAGCTCCGCAAATTTATTCGAGTCATCGATAGCGCAGCCGTAATCGCGACATTTGTTCGAGAGGCTCTCCCCCCTCGTGAAAGTTTCTCTTCTCCCCCTCTCATCTACTTTCGATCTTGTGCGGCGCGCGTCGACAAGCTCGTATAAGTGATTATAAAGCACAGGGGCGCCAGGTGGCCTCCGTCGGCCCAGCCGGAAATCAATTATCAGGGAAAATATATATACCGAGAGCTAGAGATTTTAATTATCTCGGCTTCTTTTCTTGTTTAAAAACGATGATAAAGCGAGCAAAGGGGGCGAGTAGGTCGGAAAGTTATAATTGCTTTTGATAATATCTGCGGAAAGCCCAGAGAGAGAGAGAGAGACTGATTGTTCAAAAAGTTCACGGCAGCGAGGTCTTCAATTAAAAGCTATACTTTCTTCACGGAGAAGGGCTGCAGGCAGGCAGACCGACGAAGACGTTTCTTCTTCTTCTCTTGCTCTTCCTTCTCATCCGCCTCTTCGTCTTCTTTGGCCCGCCGGTGAATGACGAAAAGAAGAGAGCCGCTGCATTTGACTTTTCGAGATTGCCTAGCCGTGAGGCACGGCCTTCCCGCGCATCTGTCTCCCCAGGCGCGCGCATGTGTGCATGTGTACACGAGAGGGAGTTTATTTTTAGATAAACGCTCTAGAGGAACGAGAAAAAAATTCGCGGCAAGAGAGCCGGAGAAAGCTCTATATCATCTGCCTGCTACACACGCGTGTGTGTGGAGATGCACTCAGTGCATGCGTGCACGCGTAGACTCCAGGAAACTTTTGCCGATGGATGGATTAGCGCCATGCCGTTGGGATAATAGGAAAGAGGGGGAAGAAGCGATAGTCGAGGGAAATTGGCAATCATCGAGACAATTGACATAAATTATTCAAGCGCGAATCGAGCGCACCGTTAACGCGGCCCCACTTTGCGTATACGTGCAGTACGTACGTACGGCAAAGCGAAGGAAGGCGGGATGTGTGCGGAGCGAAGCCCTCTCGAAGATATATAGAGAGGAGGTAGTGGGAGTCTCTTTCGTGGTAACGGGAAATAACGCGTGTATAAGCCGCCGTCGAAGATGTAATCGGGTTTAATTAAAGCGCCGTGACCCAGAAACAGTTATATTAATTCGCCCGCGCGGAGCAACCTAGTGGTATAGCTGTGCGCGCGAGGGCGAGAGTTCGTAACGTTTAAGAACGCGCTTAGATTCGATGATAGCGAGAGTTTGCCGGCGTCTGAAACTCTCCGGGTAATACGTGAGCAAGCGCGACGACTGACGGTGTGTGTATACCGCGAAAAACGCGTTTGCGCGGCTTAGCGCGCGAAACGACTTGTGAATTTGGAAAATTGTCGCAAGCTGCGAGTTTGTGTGTATATACTTTGAATTTCGGCTGTTCCGCGAATTTTCGAAAATATAATGATTAATCAAGCAACTGTATTTGTAATGAAAGGGAAAAATGAACGCCTCGCAATCACGAAGCTGAATTAACAATGGCCAGTATTTGCGTTAGTTTTATTTGCCAAGTAGTGACTATTTTAAAGTAAAATAGCAACTTAAAATTCTCCCTCTTGATTTCAAAAACTCTCTTTTTTTCTCAGCACACTGCGCAATTGCCTCTAACTCACTCTCTCTCTCTCTCTCTCTCTCTTTCATGCGCTAGCCGTTATTCTTTTTATTTCAATTCAAATTCAAGAAGCCCGAGGCGCGGTAGTAACGGCCGTTATTATATGCGCAGTTAGGGCAATTCGCGAGTGCTACACTTGCAATTTCGTTTGCGCATTGAGGGAGGAGTCACTCGCGTAATAAAAGTTGGCGCTCACGCATATACGCACACATACGGAATACCGCCCCCGCCACCGCCGCAACATAAGTCAGGCCTGGCGCAATTCTTGACGGAAATAAAAGTGATATAGTGTCGAGTGTGTCATAAAGCGGCATGCGTGCGCGGCCGCGGGCGACTCTCTAAGTGCCCCGCAGGCTCTCTATATACGCGCGAATTCAGAACGACTCGTAGCCGACCAGCTGTGTATGTGTGTGTATATAGAGTAATAGTCGAAATTGTAATTCGGCGGGGGGATAGTCGAGTCTAATCGTGACACTTAACGTTCGTCCTCATATTGTTATGGGTCCGAGGTAATGGTGGAAATTCAGTCTATCGGAAATAGTTGGAAAATAGGGACAGAGAGAGAGAAAAAAGGTTGCTTACTTGATTGAAATGAAAAAGTTTTCTCCTACTATCTCTTCTCCTGGATCTAATGGAGTCGCATTAACTAAATGTTTCTACTAAATTGTTGCAGTAATTTGATCTTGCGGTCCGGAGAACATTCTGCGGTTATATACAGATAGCTTGCAGACTGTTATTCCGCCGTTTCATTCGGTCTCTCTCTCTCTCTCTCTCTCTCACACGTTCATTGCCATAATGAATAGCTCGTTACGAGGTTTTTCTTTTAAAAAGAGGAAAACGCTGTATTATATTGTTTTTCTTACGCCACTCGTACTGACGAGTTGAAAAATATCACGAAAATAGGTTATCCATAATAATGCACGACATCAACCACAATTCCGAACCAATAAATGCTATAAGTAACAGTCTTAAAAAGCGCTTCAATCCGATTAGCTGCTTACAAATACGAAATCAAATTCCACTTTGCGCGGCCACAAAAACTAATTATCCAAAGTAATTCTACCACTAACCCTTACCAGGGAAGGGAAAAAAATACGAAGGAAAATAAAATCTCTCATCTCGCGCGCTGCAAATCTCGTTGTGGAAAGGCTTTGTAATCCCCGATAAGCATTCGATTTCAATCAGTCGGTTTTTTCCCCACGCGCGCGTATACTATACACTACGCAGAATATCTCGCGCGCAATAGCTGAAGAGGCGCGGATATATATAGTACGTGCTCGGGCTGACAATACGGTGTACGCGCGGCAATGAATTTAGAACTCGGCGTGAGCGCCATCACACGGTTCAAGGCGAAGGAAAATATTTTTCAACTACTCTCTTTGACCCAATAGGAGGGCGCGCGTGCGCGGCAATTAGAAAAAAAAGAAGGCGATGAGATAAAAAAAAAACGCTACGAGAAGGAGAAGTTGAAATTGCTCGCACGTGTGGAAAGAATGAGGGTGAGATGAAATATTTTTTTTATTGTAAACGAAGAAGAGGCGAGAAAAGAAATTGTTTCAGTGAAATTCCGTAAATTAACTATATATTGTACTGTATTTTTTTTTCAAATCATAGAAATATATTTTAGATCTAAAACCACAAAGTGACAACCTCTTCCAACCCTAAAGCGACCGCGTGCGCAGACACTTGCCTAAAAGGCACGCGCTGAAGCGCGACGCAACGGGTCAACGTCCCTATCGTTCACGCAGTTTACTGCGCTCATGCCCCCAGGGGAATTCAGCAATTCAACGAAGGCGCCGTTGCGTTCCTCCCTGTTTTGCCGGCGCTAAGCGAGATTAATCATTATTCCGAGTCGTGTCGCCTCGCGCGTGTATATATACGTTATACGTGCAAGTATATATGTACGACCTGACGCGCGCGTCTTTACACCGCGACGCGTGCGCCGACTTTTAATGAAATTCGATGACGCGGCGTTTGCATATAGCTCGAGGCAAATTTGCGGGCGTATACACGCGTGGGGGGATGAGGCCGCGAGCTTACGCATATCACTTCGTGTAAACGGAGAAAGGGAGAGAGAGAGAGAGAGAGAGACCGCGATGTTTGTTCTCGGTCTCTCGTGAGTGAGAGAGAGAGAGATTTCCTCTTAAACGCCTCCGTGTGTAAACTCTACGTTGCGTGTACTTTTCGCTCTAATTAATTTTTTACTCGTGACACACTTTATTACTTCTGTATTATTTTCACTGGAATGTTCCACGTACGTCCCGAGGCGATTAATTATCGTTACAATTATTCCCGTCTTTTAAGCATCAATCAGGCGGATTACATTACCGGCTCTCGTAATTAGCTGTTGCTACTCGCATGCAAATTTCTTGGAACATTCTCTGTGTGGGTATGTCTCTCTCTCTCGCTTGGATTAATTATTTGGCTGAATGTTGTCGACGTGAAATCGTACGATTAATGGTCCGTTATTTTCTGAAAAATTCGGCATTTCGCCGAGTAAACAATCGAAAACGAGCAAAATCCACATACTGATCGCGAGTTTCATTAAAGCAGCGGGTGAATGGTGAATATACGCCCATTTTCCCTCCGACTGGCGCTTTGTCAATGTTTGTTCTTGTTAATGGATTGGCTTTGATGAATTTATAAGTTAATCTTTCTCGCGTCGTCGAGCTTTGGGAAATTTTTAAGATACTTCGGCGTGAGCTGCGCGGGGTTAAGATTATTAAATTTATACCAACAAGCGCGCCACGAAACTCGCGGACGCGTCGATAGACGGTAAAGTTTGCTAATTAACGTCGGCGCTCGAGCAAAAGGCACTACGTGCAGCCGTCGTTGTAGCACAATGGCCGCTTGAATCTCAATAATTTCGTCGGACAACGTCGGCCTGACTTTTTCACCCTCGCGTACGTCATAGTCTTTAGCTCAAGTTTACATCTCGCGATATTCAAAGCCTCCCGCACTCGCATTCGCCGCGACGCGAGCGGAATATACACGAGTTATGAGAAAAAAAGGAAAAAAAATACTTTCTATAACTTGGGATTATGCATTTACCCAAGCTCCCCTCGAACTTCTCTAAACGAAGTTTCGGATTATGCATTTATGTAAATTTGCACCCGCCCGTACGCGCTTCTGTCGCAAGACTTGCTGTCGGACGTGTATGTAAATTTCGATGCAACCCTCCACCGCTTGATGCGCTATGTACTCGCTCGCGCGCGCAGCTACCACGCAGTGCTGCTGCGGTGCTCACACACACACACACACACACACACACACACACACACACACACACACAGAGACCAAGAGACATATATAGCTCTTTTGTTATTTATGTATATGGCAATAGGAAACGAAGAAATCTCGAATTCTGACGGTGTATATGGTTCCGGCGAATGGAGTCGCGTTATGGGATGTCTAGGTAAAAGCTGACGAAAGCCGGACTGGTTCTACTTATAGACTCGACATCTTTTAGGATACATAAGTTTGTATATAAAAATAGAGTGACTCTCGTAAAAACTGAAATCATTTTTTGGGTGGTAAATCACATATAGTTTAAACTAAAATTGCAAAATAATGAAGTTCAGTAAACCATCTCTTAAAAGTCAAAATTGTTCAATTTATGATTAAATTAGCAAAAAATTTTAATGATTTTGCAGTTAGAGCCATTTCATAAAATGGGAAAAGTTACACAATTGTGTCTCCTAACTAGCCATTGTTAACGGTCGATTTCTGTTTTATTTTCTATTTCGAATCAAAAGATTTCCACCAGGCAAAATTCTCAGATTTTATCCAGACATCCATTTCAAGTTACATGAACGAAAATATTGTACTCACCAACGCGTATCTGGGCTCGTTCTGGTAGATCGTGCCGACCCTCGTCCAGTTGAACTGCGCCAGTAGCGCGAATCGCGGCGCGTTGAAGGCATTCTCCGAGGGCACAATCCTGAAGAAGTTTGGGAAGCTGTCGCTGGTGAACATCGGATGCGTGTCCGCGTAGCTCAGCTGCAACAGACGAGAGACGGGGAAAAGCACATTAATCAGTCCGTTCGTTCTGCACAAGATTTATTTATCGCGCACAATACATACACACGTACAACCCTGCGAGCCACTAAACAATGGACTCTCGCGCGCAGGTAAGTGGACAAAAAGTGTACAGCAAAACTTTTCCCCCAGGGCTGCGCGCGCGGGAGAAACTATTTTCTCCGACTGCTTTTGTAATCTTCCTTTGCGCGGAAGGGGAGAGAGAGAAAGAGGCGCTGTGAGAATGAATACCGAGGCGCGCGCGCGTGAACAAAGCCGGCGGATCGTATCGCGCGAGCCGTACATCTCGGAAGTAAATTACCGAAAAACTTTTATTTTTTGTCTCAGTATGTCCGTACCTACAACACGCGAATCTCATCAGATGCGCATCTTTGTCCCGTCTATGTGGCTGTGTTACATATACGACGGTGTGGGACAATGGCTCGAAAATTGGAGGGAGCAAATAATAATCGCAGGCGCGCACTAAACTTGATTATTACGAATTAACGCGCGAGCTACACCCGCGAGTGATAAATTAAGTCGACGGATAATTTACGCGGCGAGTTGCGCCCTGTAAATTACAGCTGCGAGAGCGCACGGCTGCTGGTTTGTTTTGTAATGGAAATTTATTGTTGCGTTGAGATAATGACGGAATTCATTAATACGTTCTATTCTTAAGGCTCTCCACCGTCTAGGCTTTTCAATTTTCCTCGTAAAATGCGTTGCTATGCCACCGGGAAAATAATTGGTTATACAGGTACACCGAGTTGTTTACGAATATGAGATACGAGATAATATTAACGTGATGAAAAAAATATAAAATCCACCAGGTAGTTTATATCTACCTCTCAGGACTTACTATGTAATTTTGTTCTGGTTTAAAAATAAATAAATTATTTTTGCCGTATAATTTTTCCCAGAGGGCAGGATACGTGAATTTTTTTGAAAAGTTTTGTAGAATTTGAATTTGATTTCATGAAAAAATAAATAAAAGCTGCTCTAAAATTTGTTTTTAAATTGTTAGTATTCAATGCGAGTTTCAATTTAAAAGCTACTATTTCAATCCATGTTTCACATTTAATAATGGTGAATTTCTTCTGAACCGAAAACATCTGAATTTTGATCCTCTGTTTGGAAACAAAAAGTTGTTAAATATTTATATTCGTAAAAACATTCACCCCTTTTTTATTTCAACAACAACAACAACAACAACAACAAGCACGAGTCGGATTAAATATAATATTTACGTTTTTCCAAAATATTCTGAAAAAATATACCCTTCTGAAAATAACTCTGTTTTTTCCCCACTCTCATATACTTTCTTTAATTCCAAGAAAAACTCTACGCTATTATCGAAACGCCGAACAAACTTTTTTGTTCACATCATACTGGCAACGTGTATAATATTTCCGTTTGAGAAAATTCTCGATATTAGCGCTCACGCCGTATATAGTCGACGAGATACATGCAACGGCGTCATATAGTATATATATTGAAGCGCGATGGTGCAGATCGGAAGGCAAGCAGACGTAACGGCAAACGGAGCGAGTTATTACGCGCGCGTGGGGAGCGAGCCAGTGCCCAAGCGAAATCGCTCGCATGGCAGTGGTGCTACCACGGGCCGCGCCGGTCGAGTAATCAAGGCTCGCACCGGCGTGTAATTAGTCCTGCTGTCACGTGATAACAAGCCGCGACAATGTTTGCCGATATTTAAAACGGCAGGGGGCCAAGGGACTCTCTCTCTCTCTCTCTCTCTCTCTCGTCTGTGTATAACATGTACCCCTTCCGTGTGTGGAGCTTTGGGTGTTTACGTACACGCGCGTTCAAAGGGTATATACCACACATCTCTGACTTGCACACATGTACACAGCGGGGAGATTAATACCCCATAACCTGCGACGACACCTTAAAGGTATTTTTCTGAAGGGATGATAATTAAGAAGACAGATTTATAAATTAATTCATTGAGTGCATTGAAATTGCATTTTTGTAGTGTCAATTATTGTTATTGACGGTAGAAAAATCAATTGCAGGTGATATTTTTCTGAAAATCTTTTACGAAAATAGATAAAAAAAAGTATTGAATGAAAACTCGAAAAAATCTCTGAATTGCGATCGGTTGGTGTGGTGATGCTTGTTATCGGGACTTTTGTGTCTGGCACGTTTTAAATTGCCGCTCTTTCATGCGAGCTTCCGTGTTCTCTTCTCCTACCTATATTTCGACTCCAGCCTTCTCGCGATAAGCCACGAAATTAGTCAGTCGTCATGGATTACGAATGTTAAATTCTCTTTTCCTCCATGCTCGTTATATATCGGTAATATTACTCCACCAAATGAGAAATATTACGAATCAAAAGCGTCCGCGTGCGAGTTGCGAAAAGTTATAGTTTACCCGCGACGGTAATCAGTTCCTGTGACTATATACTACTCTAGATCTCGATTAGCTTTCTATTGTCAAAAGTTTACCGTGCAATGTTGTCTCTGACTCGCGTGTCACTGCAGTTTGCTCTAACTGACCTGCTGTCCACACATAAACAGCATCGACCGATCGGAATTCTGCTTTTTGCCAATACACGTCACATTACATAACTCCGACGGCAATATTGGCTCGAGAAAGCATATTTTGTCTATGAAATTCTCTGATCGTTTTGTTCGAAATATTCTTCTTATAGTAAACTTCATAAAAGGTATTTCTACAAATTTCAATTATCAATTTTTTGATGCGTGTATATGTCTTTTCTTTTAACCATGGTTATTATGCATTTCATTTGAATTTATTTATCGAGATTCATAATATATACGCATTTTATTGCGAAAAATCGTCATCGAATACATTAGTATAATCAACGTATAGTCGAATAATGCATAAAATTATGCATAAACGAGGTCACGATGGCATATAAAAAAACAATTATATAAATCGTACGTAACAGCGCATTGAATTCAATAACCGCGCTAATGATTGTATAAGCCCTCGGAAGTTAACGAAGGCTTACGTATATATATATATATATATATATATATATACCTATAGAATTCGCTGAAACTCGAACACGCGAGCGAACGAAAGCGAAATAATAAGCCGAGTAAGTTACAGGGCGGGAAGTGCGTGATTCGTGTATGACGCACAACGAAATTGGCAGTCGAAGTTTGCCCCCCGTCGAAGTTCGCCGGCTGGAAGTAAGCGAGAGTAAAGGATATATAATTCGCGTACCCGCAAGTGGCGCACGGGTGTTTACAGCTGACTTTGCTGTATATAACGGCTGTAGGCCTACTACTAGTCTCGAGCAACAAGTATAAGGAGGCCCTCGATAGTCGCGGTTCCATATACTCGGCTTGAAAATCGAGAGAAGACGAACGGAGGAACGGACAAAAGACGGAAAGGACTTGAAAGTTCACAAGTGCAGCGCCCACTCGTACGCGTACACCCACCACTCGTATCTTCCCCGGCGGTATGCAAGTGCATCTCATGAACGTGCCCCGACGGCAAACTCTTCATCAACGTGTGTGTGTGTTGTGTGTGTGTGTATATATATATATACACACATACACACACACACACAAGAATCACGGAGAAAAAGATTGGTTCCTATTTCACGGGGCTCTAACTCTCTCTCTCTCTCTCTCTCTCTCTCTCTCTCTCTCTCTCTCTCTCTCTCTCTCTCTCTCTCTCTCTCTC
>JAYJLV010049025.1:0-20513 GCA_036873485.1 Torymus texanus
TTTTGAGCGTTAGTTTATTGCAGCTTTCATTATATTTCTACACCCAAAAACTTATCCCAAACTTTGAGCCAAATCCAGGACCCGAAGGTAGTGCACTCTTCTGGTAAGTAATAATACAATAAAATTTCGTTCTCAATTTAAAATGAATATTCTAATGAAAAACCGTATATTCTATAAGTCAAACGATTATTATTTACTTACATTAAGATATATATTTTTCCAAATTATAAAAATTTTGTTCAACACTTTGCACGGTTAATTCCGAAAATGAAAAAAGAAGACATAAGTAATCCTTATTCTTTTTCACAGACGACTGAACTAAGAGTAAAAGCAGCAGCAGTACGATAATCCTCCACTTTCTCAACCAGCCCATTGCCAATGAACCGTCAAATTGTCGGCTAGTATTACCAAACACATCACGGCGCCGGTGAACGTCCGTCGAAAAGGCGTAAACGACGAAATCAGAGACACGCCACCACAGCCCCTCTTTCTCATCTTCAAATGCCTGTGCGCACCAGGGGACGAGGAACAACCGAACTCCAAAAAAAGGAGTACGCGCGCATACACGGAACAACAACAACAGCAACAGGGGATATCCGGTGCATTGACGCTGCTCTGCCGAGCGCGAGATATTGGAAAAGTGCCGCTACTGCGGCGAGGGGCTTATAAGGACCGAAAGGATCCGTTCGTCTTTCATCATCGTCTTCCCTTCTTTCTTCTTACTTCCAAATCGAGAATCCTCGAGATCTGTATATATTATATTATGCGAATTTGCCATAAGCTTTTATACATATTAGAGGACCGCGCACGCTTGCCACTTGCGCGCGGGCAGGATCCACGCGCGTCTGCATCGTTGAGGAGCAGTATTAGGTCTTCTTCTGTTCTCAGAAGGTCCAGGGACCCGTGCGATCTCTTTTCCTTCTTCTTTTTTGCCGTGGAGTATGGAAATAATGGGACTGTAGCCGTTGCTGGCACAACAGATGCCGATCGATTCTGGATTCCCTAATGTTTCACGTGTTTTGTTATATATATATATATATATACACGCTGCGCGCACGTGAATGGATGAATGAATGTGGGAGCCGCAGGTGACTTTTTGGTTCTACATTTGGTGTATAGATTTTATTGATGGGTTATAGTTAATTATATATGCGAAATAAGGTTGCTGAAAAGAATCCGTAATTTTACAGTAAAAAGAATAACTGCATTGATATATATATATATATATATATATATATATATATATAGTTATTAGTCGGTTGGATATTATACTTTGAATGAAATTTTCTAGCTAATGAATTTTGGATATTGTAATGTGTAATCGTAAGCTTCGATCTGAGTAGGTCAGTATACCGTGTGTAAAGAGTTTGTAATTGAATTCACTAATAGAGAACGTGACTTTATGAAAAGTATATATTATAGTCGGTACTTTGAAATCATTCTTGTATATGTAGCAAATGGAAATACATTGTCATATATACAATATACTTTATTATTATTATTAGCTATCTATAATTGTTTGATCTTCTTAACAGTTTGTTAAATTAAATTACCTTCGAGGTACGTTTCGGCAGTGATTATTGTTCTTACACACCGGTCAAGAATGAGCACTGTGGCTGTATACATAATATAATCGTTATATAAATGGCCAACTCAGATTTCAATTCACTCTGAATGGACAACAATTAAGCAAAGTTTAACATAAGAACAGTCGAGATTCGCCTCACTGCCATAGCTCCAAGCAACTTCACCTCCCTGAAATTCTACACACATACACACTATCGAATTACAAAGACAAATCGTTCGCTAAATCCTCCGTCGCCGCACTGTCTGCTCGCATCCGATGTACTACTACTACGTGTACATACGTACCCTCCCTGTCCGGTACACAGAGGCCCAATAAAAGAAACTCTCCAGCACCTGAAAAGAATTAAAAGAAAAAAAGCTCTAAATCCATACAACTGTGCGCGATGCTCTTGCGCGGCATGGACTTATCAGCCTTTCAGATTCAAAGATCGACGACGCACCCTATATATACGGTATGTACGGAGCAAAGTGCACGGAAATTCGAAAAGGATTCCCAGTCACTTGATCCACGCGCGCTTTCTCACTGTCTTTCTTTCTCGCTGGGCTCTCCCTACAATAGGACCCCGAGGAAATCGAGCCCCGGGGCGCCCGTCACGCGGACAATGATCGCGCCCCGGTAGCCGGGAGATTCTTATCTGCGCGAGCGCGTGTGTCTCTCTCTCTCTCTCTCTCTCTCGGGGTGTGTGTACGTGTGTGTATATATATGGAGAGAAGAGGACCTCCACTGCTGGTTTTTCAGCTTCCGAGGTGAATGTGTGGCGCGGAGAATGAGAGGTGAGGGTCAAGGCACCCCTGGACGGTAGTTACGACGCGGGACGAGGATGCGGTGTGTGTATGTGTTTGTGTGCATGTGGCTCTGTGTACGTGTATATACGTATGGGATGGGTTGCGTGGCGTGCGGTTGCGATTATTAGCGGTGGTTATGCCGAGATTTTATGAGCGAGATGGCTGTGATTTATGCCAAGTTGTTTGTTGTTACGCGAATAAAAAATGATAAATGGTCGATTTGGACGGCTTTTTATTTTTCTTTCTGTTTAGCTGGAGTGTATATTGGGGTTGAAAGTTTTTAGTATTTTCAAACTGAATTGGTGTTTTATAAAAATTAAAGGTACTTATATTAGTTGTAAGATTATGAAAAGATAATAGTATAAGATTTTGTAACAGGTGAATTCTGTAAACGCATGGTTTGCCTATAACTTGACATATTAGCAATCCAGTTATTCATAAAAGAAATTAGTAGCTATAAATTATATAATATCTGTTATTAATATATATTAAAGCACGTTAAAAACAAATATTCCTTTTTGAAATCGAGATTCTCTTTCCTCGCAATGAAATTTTAACTTTCCAAATACAGTGAAAACTACATTTTAAATATAACGTTATTTTCACTAAAAATAGAAATTATACTTACTTTAACGATAATATTTTTTTCTGTATACCTTTATTATACTCTATATTTTAAAAACTCAACACTTATTATTATTCTTCCCACGTATCCATTCGTTCCTCGTTTCCTACTAACTCCGTCATTACACGCCTCCTTTTTCACGCAACCGCGTTCCACATCTTATTTCTGCTGCGCTCGGCAAATGTTTGCCCACCGACCTAAACGCCTCCCCATCATTTCTTGCTTGTTTTTCAGCTCCTTTACACACACACACACACACACACACTCACAAAATCGCAGTTTCTCCCCGTGGACGCGCTCCCAAATTACCTTTCTGGTAATTTTCGACGCTTCTGCTGCTGTTCCTCTCCCACACGTATATACACGCACACCTCGTCTCTTTCACTAAATTGAGTAAGACACAGAGCGAGGCGAGAGAATGGAAGACCTCACGTCGTTCCTCGATGTAAAAAAAAAGAAAGAAAGAAAAAGCGTCGGGCGTAAAAGATGGAAAAAGACAGAGACCGCGCGAGCGATTGGCAGCCGTGAAAAATTTCGCACAATGCGGCTTGTGTCCTATTGAGGCCGTGCGGGTGGAGGGGGAGAAAAAAAGCGTTGATCACCTCGCGCGTCATTATAATGTAGGGCGCGCGCGATCTTGCTGAATCAGCCATTATCGTTGCCGGGCAATTTTCGACCCAGGGTATTATATGTATGTGCCGCATGTGCGCGAGGTTATATATATATATATATATATATATATATATATATATATAGGTAAAGGTGGTCGTACCAGCCGTGATGCCCTGTGTGTACTCTTCGCGGCTGTATCGAAGAGTATCGAATTGTACTTAATAACGAACGAGGGTAGCGGGAATCGGTCAGTATATGTAGGGGAACGAGCTTGTGACATATATATATAGAGTGCTTGAGAATCGCATTGTGGAGGGGTACGAAATATCGGTGGCTATTCTTTCCAGGAAATTACGTTGTCGTTCGTGTGTGTTAGGAGATTAGAGTGAAATGTTATGTATTATTCGAAGTCGACATTTTGAACACTTGATATGTGTAACAGGCATTTGTCATAAATGATCATTTAAAATTTTCATTTATTTATTAACAATATCCGTAGCATATTTTATCGAAGCTTCTATGTGAAATTAGAAAGGCCATATATATTTGTAATTTTAATTCAAGTTTCATAGACGCCTTCGAGTACCATACGTTCTTGCGTGCGTAGACGATCGCGCCTACTAAAAACTATTTGCTTCTCGGTATCATTTCTCGAGAACACGCACCACAAGACAAACATCTCTTTTCCATATTTACACCTACGCAAGTACATGCACACACACCAAACACTCTTTCTCTCTGTCTCTCTCTCTCCCTCTCTCTCTCTCTCTCTGCATACACATCGTACAAGCACTCATCTCCATCGATTCTTCCGTCCGAAAGCAAAATTCACCTGAACCACTATACACGCCTATCTCTTTCTCTCTCTCTCTCTCTCTCTTGACAACGAAATTCCGATGCCAATCTACTTTTAATATCCCAGTCGAGCACGCGAGCCTATACCCGTTCGCGCCTCCCAAACGCATTCCTTCCTCCGAAACGCTACACGCACACGCGTGCATCCTCCTCGTTGCATAGCTCACTCACTCTCTCTCTCTCTATCTCCCTCGAAACCCCCATCGTCATCGCGCGCAGCCGGATACCAGACATTCCATTCTCTCCCGCGCTAGACAGCCTGGTGCCTTATCCCTCCCGCTGCGCAGATGCGCGCGCGCGTGCGGAGAGGCAGACCGAGAGAGAGAAAGAGAGAGAGGGAGAGAGAAAGACTCTTTTCTCTCACTCTTACGCGTTCTTTTCTTTTTGTGAACCGAGTGCGTGTATAAGCAGCGACTGGTTCCTCAACGCGCGGGAGAACAAAAAGAGAGGAGCAGAGAGAGAGAGAGAGAGAGAGAGAGAGAGAGAGAGAGAGAGAGAGAGAGAGAGAGAGAGAGAGAGAGAGAGAGAAGAGATAGGTTTTGTGATTCGTGTTTATGAAATTTTTTAATCGAGGGTGAGAGAGAGAAGAGTCTGGTGTACGGCTGGTGAATGGGAGGATTAGGCGTTTGTCGCTTTTTTATTTATGATGGGTGGAGGGAAGGAGTGAAAATAGAAGGAGATATAGTTGCTTTGGATTCGTTAGGGAACCTGTGTGAAGTTTTTAGTCATTCGAGCTGTTTTATGTTTAATAATTGGGGTATGTTCGAAAATTTTGGGGTATAATATGTAAAAATTTTTGTTTTGCAATTATAGATAAAAGTCTGAAGGTTGAATGTTTGAATACAATAGGTTTTGTTATAACTAAATCCATACAATTATGTGACATTTATAAATCTTTTATGTAAACCGTTGAAATACATATTACATATATATAATATACAACCTGTTCAGTAAATGTATGTTTTGCTCAACGGAATCGTGTAGAGCGCGAAATTGTGAACAAAAAGTTCCTTTACCGTTTTTCGATATGGCAAGTAGTTTTTTGAGCATCAATATTTCAAAATTGTTTATTTTCAATAGAAATTGTATATCTATATTCATAAGGTCATATCTATACAATAATAAATAAATTCATAAGGTCGCTCTACACGATTCCGTTGAGCAAAACATACATTTACTGAACAGGTTGTATATATTCATATGTGGGAAAGATACAATAAAATATGTAGACTTGTATAAATATAACGTGATCTGTCAACGAATGTTATGGCACTTGGAAACAAGTGTGATTCACTAATGTAGCTGTCAAATTTTTGAAAGTATATAATTAATATACTAGAATAAAAAATATTTAAATATTAATTAATTCTTTAATTGAATAGTGCGTATATAACCCAACTGCATAAATATTAAGAGTTATAAAAATTCGTAAAATAACAAAAATTATATTCTTGTATACCCAAAACCTTTATCAATATTATCCTACGAGAAACATCTCAACTCCCTTCTATTCACACATTTGAATATCAATGATTTATGAAAAGGTTTTATTCTCGCTCGGAAAAAGAAAAAAAAATTTCATCCGACAGGCAAAGAATTTCCAATGGGTGCACACTCAAGGCACATACAATACCGATTCACGGAACCGACAACACAAAAATTTGTTTGTACCATGAAATCAAAACAGTAATATCTTCTCCCTCACCACCTCGCGCAGGGATTTCCATCGACGCTCGTTTACCTGCCCTCGTGTGCAACTACGACTCTCCTCCCTCATCTCTCTTTCACGTTTTTCTTTCCATTGTTACTGCCACCCTCGCGTAGCTGAGATCCGGTCGCCGAGAAGACAACCCCCTCGCGTTTGCGACTTAACGTGTTCGTATATTACATACATTTATCCTGTTTTATTCATGTGAGTGTCTGTGCAAGGAAGAAAGAGAGAGGACTAATCTTCGTTTTTATGCGTTTTCGCTTTCACTAATTTAATACCTGGCGTTTCGAGGCTATACACACGCGAGTAGAGGCACTTCGTTCCACGCGGATCGAGCATAGTGAATTACGAGCGCTCGGGTGCTGTTAGTTCGCCGTAGCGGAGAAACTTCGGAAGGCCTGGTTTTGGAAGTCGAAGCTGTTATTATAGAATACATATATGCGTGTGAGTTACGCAAGGTTTTAAAGAAGTAGTGTATTATGCACAAAAGAAGTTTCGGGGTCCGGCGTGAATTTAAAATTAACTCATTTAAAGCGTTCTTGTTGTCTGTATAGATATGGACGAAGTTGAGGATTATATAGGCGGTAATTTACGTTTCGAGGCTGATGGATTTGGGAATGAACGAAAGACAGTTTAGAGAAATATATTTTGTTCCAGTAGGAATAACTTAAATTAAAAAATTCATATCCCCATTATGAGATCAGTCAGCGCAGATATCATTTCTATACCTAATTCTTCATAAACTTCATTCGCTATACTTTAAAAAATTATAAACGTGGCTAAATCTTCGATGAAATCGATCACTTGTACCCTACACTACACCGCAAAAATCTCAACACCGCACCAATTCATCTTAACCCGCGTATGCTTCACCACATTGCAATCCGAAAGAATGCCGTTCGACCTCGCGGGAGGCGAAGCGCCTCCACAGGACCCCTCACCTAATCCTCCGAGGAGCGGCACATCAACGCGCGCGCGTACCTGTCAATTATAAAGCCACTCTTGGAGGCGCGCGTAGGCGTTACGAATTATATGTATATATTCAATTGAAATATAACGGATCGATGCTTTTCGGCAACGCAATATTTTTAGTTGTTGGAATTGAGCCATGTTAATGAGAAGGGATTAACACTGAATTTCCTGGGCCCCGTCAGCAAATTCTTTGTGGTTGAAGTGGGTGTCTGAATTTATTGACGTTATGCAACTTATTGGTCGTGTGTCTTCTTATAAATTCTAACAGTGTGTTACGAGATGCAGCTGCATATACAGAGCACCGTGCATTCACCTCTCGCACCTCGCGGCTGGCAAAAAAATTTTTGCGCTATTATCCGCCAGACAATCAACTGATTACCGATCGATCGATCACCGATCGGCATAGTGCCATTTTTACATCCATATACTGCACGCACACACTCTCTCTCTCTCTCTCTCTCATTGATTACATTAACATGCTCACGCACGCCACGCGCGCTCGGCAATTAATAAACTTAACGTTTCAAGGCCATCGCAGTACTTACGCGTGCGCGCGCACGGTAAATCACGGATTAACAGCCGCGTGCCCGCCGGGTATTCAGCATATTCCCGGCACTTGTAGCCCATTCACGTGAACGCTCGTATATATACCTTGCACAGGGGACGATATAACGTCCGGGAGAGTTTAACGCGGACGGCGACAATGGCGGAATTTGTGGCCAATTGCGCCGCCGCCGCCGCCGCCGCAGCTCGCAGCTATGAATATATACGTATATATACATGCCGAGAGAGAGAGAGAGAGAGAGAGAGAGCAGCGAGTTTGCGCGCGATGCATCAAAGAGTAGAGAGAGAGCGAGAGAGTCGGGAATGGGAGGAAGGACCACACGCGCGAACGAGGTGTATGTACGAACGTATGAATGTGCGCGGGTATGCTCGCGTGTATACGTATGTGTGTACGGACGATTGTGTGGATTGGATATGTGAGCGAAAGGGGTTTGGGGATGGAGAGAGAGAGAGAGAGAGAGAGGGAGAGAGAGAGAGAGAGAGAGAGAGAAAGAGAGAGAGAGAGAGTCAGTCATAACGGTTCGCCGGTGCAGGAGATTTTCGAGCTGATTGTTACTGTAGCGTTTCTTGCATGCGCTATGTGTGTATGTGTAGTTGGGGATTGATTTGAGAGGAAGAGGCTGGACGTTTCCGCGCGCGCGCGCGTGTGTGTGTGTGTGTGTGTGTGTGTGTGTGTGTGTAGTGTGCGATGTACCTCGTTGAGGATGACCGGACGGAAGAGATTGATCTGCCCGCGATATTGTCGATGCTGGAGAAGAGAACGTTTGTAAGTTTGCATACGATAGTATGGATCTGTGTACGTATGTATGCAGGTCTATGATCGATGGTACCTTTGTGGTGTTGGCTATAGCGCTCACGTGTAATGATGTTTTCTACGGATGATAATTCGTGATGAGGTATTATGCAAATGCAATAGTGACGATTCGTATATATGATGACCTTTTAGGTACGGTGGTATTGTAAGGATATTTCTGATAATAGTTGGATGTATTCGTCGTATTGTATAGTTTTGACAATTTAGTATTGGCCGTTGGTTAGGTTTTTGGTTTTTGTTCTTTTTTTTAATACGTTATAAGTGCAGTTTTTTTAAAGGCTGTATTGTATTCATAGAATTTTTATAATGTTTTCAAATAAATCTAGTTGTAGAAATAAAATATACTAATATACTCATTTTTGTATGTATATCCGTATATATGTTGTTAGGCTTGCGAAACAGAATAAATGAAATGAATTTTATGTAGCAAACTTTTACCTTACTTCTATAAAAAAATTTATAATAGTAAAAATTTAAGTTTTTGAGAAAACTGTTCTTGAAAAATGTTTTTCTATAAGCGTCTGCTTATATACGTGCGTGGGAGTGTATGTGGCTATCTGTACAGAGATTCTCTGAGTGATGTCTACGGAAACAAGCAGAAGTCAACCAGTGGTTACTGGTACTGCGCAGTGAATTTTCATTTTCAATATAGTGGCGAATCTCTATTCGTAACATTAACTATAGTATATTAAGTGGAATTACTCGCCCTGACAAGTAAAATGCCTGTGAATCGTTATTTTCATTACTCACTGCTCATGTAATTATTCAGTAATATTAGTTGTTCTATACTTGGCACACAAACGTGTTTTTGCCCATCACTCAAGGGCTTGAGCAGTTTTATGTTACGTCTAAAATTTGAAAATTATTTCTTAAAGAAATTTTTGTATTTACAATTCTGTAACCCATAATTCCATATAATATAGAGAATTAAAACTTAGTCCCAAGAAAATCCATCAAAGAATTCCAAATTAAAGTTACAATAAAATAAAAAAGAATTGATAATGTTGTATCTCTGATTGGTACTATGCATAGTAACGATTTAGAACCTTCTACCTTGGCTTTATTTTAAGAAATAATTTTTTTATTAAATACATATGTATAATGTTTCAAAATATAGGTACTTAAATTTCCTTTTTTGTTAAGTGTTGTATTCAATATGAACAAAAAATTTTTTATTCTTTCAATTATATGTATGTTGATTTCTTAATAATTTGTATTTGAATTGAAGGCTTTTCAAGATAATTATTTTTACAGAAATGTTGATAGGATAAAAACTACCGCAAATGTGTTTTGAACGGGGGGCAATTTTTTACGTAAAACATTATAAGAAAAGAATTTACACCCTAAAATTATATTAAATTTAATGAGCTTGTGTAAATTAAAATTGTTCTAAATTTAATGACATTTTTTGCAATCTAGGTACTTTTGAATGATTTGACGTAAAAATTTGTAATTCACAATTCACAATTTGCATTCTCTAAAGGAAATATTCCCATAAAACGTTATTTATAACTATGATAGTCGTATAAATAAAATTAATATCAACCACAATTTCGTAAAATGTTTACCACAATTCTTATATACACATACATACCTCTCCTTTTCCTCCCTCTCAAAAAGTTGAATATCATAAACGAACCATATCGTTTATCAAAGCCCACAATCCCCTTGCAATAGCTTTTGGCCACGGGCATTCAGTATCGCGCGAACTCCACGCAACGACCGCTAACTCGTTTGCTTTTCTCTACATTGTATTCGCACTACAATTCCTTTCGAATCTTGAAATATAAAAAGCAAAACCAGCAAAGGAGAGGAAAAAATCAAGATCTACGGCATAAACCCTTCCATAATCCCTTAACTCACTGCCCCTTCCAATCCTAAAGAAAAACAATGCCTGATCGATCGGAGATCGGGACCCGAGAGCTTAATGCCCCAACGCAAATGACTGTTGATTAAAGGCAAATTCGAGTGGCTGCGCCGTGGCTTTTTACACGCGCTTTCAACGGCCGTAAGTCTGAAAGCTACGAGACCGCGCTGGGGGCCATTGAGGCTGCGGCCGAGAGGGTAAAGGACTGCGAAACGCGCGCGAGTGAGAAAGAGAGAGAGAGTCCGTTAAATGGTCGCTGCGATGATTTCTTTGCCGCGATAGTCGCCGGCCGCTGGAGTGGATTTTGATGCGTGCGATAATGGAGCGTTGTTTGAGGAACACTGAGCTACCTTTCCGAGCGTTATAATGCGCGCTCTGGAGGTATTGTGCGCGATTATTTTGCAGCGCTTTGTGCCGTGATTATTTAATAAAGATATTATTATTTGTAACTGATTGATTTTCATTTTATTTGAAAACAATTACTATTTCAGTAAATTTTCTTTTTTAATTATTTTAATAGTTTTTGATTATTTATATTATATAGTCTTTCAGTGTCTCAAAATAGTGAGATAATCTAAAATATACTGCGATTCTTGAAAAAGAGCTATTACTCAAAAGAATTTTCTTAGTTTTGAATAATAATAATAATAATAATAATAATAATAATAATAATATAATAAACCAAATAAATAAATATAGAATAAATTTATGTAATAAGTAGCTCAACTAGCTATCTCGAAAGAGTATGAGGTCCACATACAAAATATACAAAACTTATACGTATTAGAGCATAACTTTATTCAAATATTTATATATTTTTTATGTATTCGCGGCATCAAATCCATTTGAAAATAAACTAAAGTTTCTCGGTAATTTGAAAGAGTTTATTGACATTTTTATAACTATTATATACTTAATTTCTATTGCAATACTTTATTACGTTACAAGTAGAACTATTTTATCATCTGACCATTAAAAATAATTAATATAAAGAAATCTAGTAGTAGGAGAGATTCAGACAAAATGAAACGTTTAATGAAAAACGATATTAAACAGATTAAACCATAAAAGAATTTGTAAATAAAACTTATATTTTGTAATATTTTATAGCAACAAAAATTTTATACTAATAATTTACAAAACTATAACTTCTACTAATGTTTTGCTGATCCACAAAAAAAAAGATATTTTTGGATAGTTCCAAAAATCATTCCATAAGGGTTACAGATAATGTTTACAAAAGTTTGATGTTATGTAAGCTAAAGTATGTATAAAATAGGATAAAAGAAATTTCGCATGATTTATTTCAAACGAGATATAGTCACATTTTGCTCGTGAAATTTCAAAATAACTATTACGTATAGGAATAAATAACTCAATTATAAGAATATTATCGTTGAATATAGGTTAATAACACAAAATTTAAACTAAAGTGTACATGTAAAAACTAAAATCAATACTCATACTTACCTCGATAATGTTTCATACTATTAATGATTTTACCGTTTATTGTCACTACTATTTCATCATGGCTATTTATTATAATGTCCGAGAAAGATTAATGTGCCACATCATCCATGCATCCCATTGATCCTTAGTCATCCCAACTTCTTTCTACAAAATTTGTGATCAAAATAACAAACAAATCTTTGTTTATTCCTGGTACAGTTTCTGGAAAATTTATGGAATTTCGAAATTAAAGTAAGATTTCGGAAGATTAAGAGAGCTGCAATTTGCAATAATAAGATTATTATAGATTTCAGTCTCTTTAATCCTCTGTCCAGGTCATACCATTTCGTTATGTAATCTAAGTCCTAACCTGGTTAAATTTATAGGCGCAGTGTTTAATTTTTAGTATTTTTTATCACAGTTCAAAAATACCTTACTTATTTGCAATAATAATAAACTAAAATGTAAAACTGTAATTTGCAAGAAATATTATTTAAAAATTTTATATTATAAATTTTCAATATAATATAAATAAATTTATTACAATATAAATTGAAAAATTTCTTTTCGAAAAAATAAATGCCATTTAAAATTCTATGAACTGCATGTAAATGGTATTGTTAAACTATTACAGTATAATTAGTTCGAATTGTTTGACTATGATTTCCATGTGTCCTAGTAAATGTTGTAAAATGTTGCATATAGTTTGATTATGTCTTTTATGTGGAATCTACACATGCATACTGATATTAAATAGAATTTTGCCATTCCATTAAGCAAGTGGTTGAATTTCTCCTAAAAATTTTGAATGCACTTGAATTATTATTGACTTTTTATTTTTACTTTTGATTACAACTTGGCAAGATCCTCGAACATTCCTAGTAGAGACTTATAAGTCTCTATATACAAAAACACAAGTTAAATTTTCTAAAAATAACGCTTTCGAAGAAGACGTCCTCCACGACACAACACCTGTTTTTTTAACAAGCTTCTATGTGTTAACTTTAATCAGAACATGACGTTTTACCATCCAACCACTCAACGAGGAATTCCTTCGGCCGAACCAAAAATCCCTTCCAAACAAATGAGCACGCGTGCATCATCCTAGCCTGGCGAAATCTTTTTGGACAAGAAGCCAGACAGCCAGAACGCTTAATATTTCTAGTCAGCTCCATTTCACCTCCAGCACAAAGGCATATATACACTCGAGCGCGTGAGCGAACGACGAGAAAAAAAAAGAAAAACCTCGAATCGGAGAAACACGCTTTTTATTATTCCTGCACGGATTAAGATCGCGCGCGTGCGCATCCGAACAATGGGCCAATTTGCTATCTCCTCGAGCGCATCGCCGCTCCCGCGCATTTGTCGTTGCCGTTTATCTCGACGTCTCGCTAAATGGCAAATCGCGCCCTTTTCTTTCTCTCGCTCTTGCTCCATAGTAGGGAGACAATAATTATTTCGCTTGTGTTCTTGGCGAGCGCACGGCCGTTTCTTTTCGCGGCGCGCCTGCGGGGCTGCAGGTAGTAAAAAGCGGCCGTCCGCCTAGGGAGTGACTAATTGGGAATGTAAATTCGGCCGTAAAAAGACGTGAGGCGAGAGAACCGTAAAGGTGTATATATATATGTTCGTGTCCTTTTCGGGGCTTGTAAGTCGGGAGAGGAGAGAGAGATGAGGATGGCCGATGGATGTTTTCTCGGTAGGTTAGAGGCGGCGTTTATTAGCGCGCTAAGTAATGGTAATTAATGACTTTATTAGGCTGTTATCCGAAAAAAAAGAAATTTATAGAAATACAAGCCGAATTGTGCGACGTTTACAAGGCTGTTGCCGTTTGTACGATTTTTGTAATTTTGTTCGTATAATCCAGTGGCTTGAGTTTTTTCTAGTGTGTAGACGATATAAAAGATTTATTGTAAAAATAAGGAACACATTTTAATTGCGCCCTATAGAACTTATATTTTAATGTTTTAATACCCTGCGTTCGAATTTCAATTTTTTGAAAATACCGTAGAATGCTAGTCTTTTATTGCTAATGAAAAGGATAAATATCTTTTGGTTTTTTTGAGAAAAATAAAAAAAAATAAGTGTTAAATTTCAAAATTTAGGATATTAGAATCCTGGTGCTGTATAATTATATACTGATAAAAACTTCTCAATCTATTAAAATCTATTTTCCAACATTTATTTAATTATAGCAGTGATAGAAAACACATAATTTTCAGTAAGATATGTTATATACATGTTTATGTGGATCTCGTAACATCACTCTAATAACATATTACTTAAATTTTCAAAACTAGTTTCGTCAAATAAGTAATTTTTAATTTTAAATAAATTCTCACCAAATTATTTACATTTCCAAAACACTTTGAAAAACTCAAAATTATTTAATAATGAGTTTCACAAACAGATACGTTTCTAATAACAGTTTTTTGCCTGTAACGTAAACCTGTCCAGTGTAAGATTTCAATTATCATTCTAATCATTATTCATATCAGTTTTCGGTCAGCGAGCATCAAACTTCAACCTCATTATTCGTTGACACCTCAAAACAACCCTTTCGAATAACATCGACGAACGTCATCCTCTTGCGTGCAACCCCACCATACCTATACATACAGCCACATGTACGCTACACGTCCGTAAAACAAACGACACGGCAATAGTCTGAGCTGTGACGATCATTGCGCGAACGAGGAAAGAATCGGCGCAATAACAACAATGCGTACTTCAGCGTCCGCTCGAATTTGCATCAAGGCGACACATTTCAAAACCATCCTGCGATCTCAAAGGACATGTGAGGCCGCAAAAAATATGTGGACACGAGATGGCCAGTGGACGCGCGCGCGCACGCGCATGTGAGAATACGCTCGCGGGGCAAAAAAAAAGAAACGAGCAAGAAGACGAAAGGAAAGAAAGAAACAGAGCGCGCCGCGATTCGCGACGCGCCGTCAGAAAATGGCGCGAATAATAATGAAAGAAAGAAAAGAAAGAGATGGTCTCGGGGTATAATCGAAGGGGACAGCCTGGCGCTCTCGGCTGCCAGAGTAGATTAATGTTATTTCAATTCGTGTGTGCGCGCGCGCGCGCGAGCTGACCCCGATTTGCATTAGAATCGCGCACGAGAAAAGGAACGGATGAACGAAGAAGAAGAGCGCGAGCAAGCAGGGGCTGCTTTTTTGGCTGCGCGCCAAACCGTATGTATATGCGCGATAGAGAAAAACCTGACTCTCTGTCCCTGTCTGTCTCTTTTCTCTAAATGACAATTGGGCGGTGTTCTAAGCTCCGATGTGGAGCGCATATATATGTATATGGAGACTGTTGAGGATTTGAACTCTGTGACGATTTTGTATTGTCCGCTGCACCGCTGCTCAGGGATTTCGGCTGGATAACGTTTATATTAGTCGTTGGAGAGCGGGCATGGTTTTGTATCTTTTGATTGCACTTCAACAGAATTTTAGTTGAGCAAGCCAAACATGTGATATTCAGAATTTACGTTGTGAGGTAGCATTGAATAATATTGACCTCACACATTTTTCAGAGTACAATAAATAAAAATAATGATTTGAAAGCGGTACAAAATACCTTCATTTTTATATGTCAAAACTTTAAAACAAATATGTTTTCTTAAAACTGGCAAAACATTAAACATAGGTAAAAATTTTTTTAAATTTCCTTAATTTTTAAGTCCTCCTAAAAAATTAAAAATAATCTATTTCAAAATTAAACCAATGCAATTTTAAAGAGGTCCTCAAGATATTTTTATAACCCTGCTGCCAATTTCTGTACGTTAATTTTTCGCGGATATATAAAACTTTAAATTTTATATAATTTTTGTTGGAAGGGGTCAAAAGATTATGATTATTAGTACTCTTCAGTGTAATAATATAGTTCTGACATGAATATTTTAACAAAGTTTGACATGTTTTTTAAATATTCTCAAATTTTGAAATTACTTACTTAGTAGACATTTACATGTATTTTATAAAATCGCCTTTAAATTTTATTAATGAAAAATATTTTATTTTTATTATTAAATCGTGAAATAGGAAGCTATTATATTTTTAAGAATGAAAAAAATTGGAAACTTTATACTACTAGAAAACTACACGATCAACACCTCCAGTCACTTTTTTCAAACGTAGACTACAAACATAACATTGTAATACCATTTCTTCGAGGCAAAAGGAAAGACGATAGTTTACATTTTCAGTTATGCAGCACAAACGTTAAATTGAATTCAATCCGCGAATTCGAAAAGGGCTGGGTTTACCCGAAAACGCCGAAAAGGGTTGAATTTGCCGCGTATCCGAAAAACGAGAGTTCCGTTGGCGTGAACACGAACTTGGCCCAAAAGGGGTGAAGAACTTTCACACGGTTCTCGCCGTATCCATAAACATTCGCGATTTCACCCAAAAATTTCACTTTTTTTTCATTCTCTCGTTCTCTTTCGCATCAACTTCTGTGTGCCCCGCTCCTTCGAGAAACGCTTTTCGGGAGTGACCGTTATATTATTATACGACGCTCTGCTTTTACAATCGGAAGGATTTCGGACGAAAAAAAAGGAGAGCGCGCTCACCTCAACCCCTTTTTTGCTGCCACTGCGTGCTGCAACAGCAGCCGTAACAACAGTATAGTAAAGGGATGAGAGGGAGAGAGAGAGAGAGAGAGAGAGAGGCAAGGCAAAACAGACGGACTGCGCAACGCTTCTGTTGTCGAAATTTCATGCAGGGGTTTACATAATAAGAAGTGGAGCTGTAACTTTATAGTCGTGACCTTCTTCATTGGGGAGGACTGTGGCACGCTATGTTGCAGGAGCTCGCTCTTAACTTTGTAATATTGGGGGTAATTTATTTCAGTCGTATACGAGAGAAATAGGCCGACCGAGCGTTTTTCAAACTTATAAAAGATATGAATTGGTGTTGTATATCTTTCGGAAAAGTTTTTATGTTTTGCACTCATAGATACAAGATTGTTATGTATTGGCATCGCCTTTTTATGTATTTTATTTTTATATTATGTTGTGTTCTATTTCTATAAGATTTTTTAATTTGTGGTACCCATTATAAGTTCGCACAATTTTTGTATAGCTGAAAAACTTGCAGCGTGATTCAAAAACAATTTCAAAATGATAACGTGTTCAAAAGAAGTGAATGAAATGAATAAGTCGCGTAAAAAATATGTGTCAACCAGGTTTCGAACACACGGACAAAAAGAGAGATATTGAAGATCCGTACAAATATAGCTTTGTGTAGTTAAAATTAGCTAATTTTCAATAATCTAATTTGATGAACGGTATCTTGAAATCTTGAATAAAAAGCTGCGTAAAAAAATTTGAAGCCAGTTTAGCGAAAATTTAGCAAGATCTGATGGTTCATAATTCGGAATGGCATATTTCAGATGATCCATATAATCTCGAAATGACAAATTTCTGAAGTTCAGTATTCAAAAGGATTGAAATTTTGAATATTAACCCCTAGACAGTCAATGGCGGAAAAATTCGTAAAAAAAAGTACCCATGACAGTCGATGACGGAAAATGATGTATAAAGTGTATCAAAATGCGCGGATTTTTCCGTCATTAACTATTAAGGAGTTAATCAGATAGATAATAGTTCGGAATGTTAAAATATGGATGGATCAAAATATCGACAAAAATTACAATAATAACTAACTTTGGATGGGTCAAAAAACCGAACCGGAAAAATTCTTGTAGATCCAAATACCGAAAATGAAAATTGTTATAAGTCAAACTTCGGAAATTCAAAATTCTTATGGATAGAAATATCGAAAATATCAAATCAATATAATAGAGAATTTTGCTGAATTTTCATGTACTAAAACACTGAAAACTAAAAATCTTTTTTTAAAAAAGTGACGGATGAAATTTGTCATCACAACAAGACTGTTTTGATTGGTTGTTGCAGGCTCATTCGATTGGTCTACACAGAATCGCCGCGAAAATCTAATATGTTTCCAAGATTGAATTCTCGAGTTTATAAGTATTTAAAACTGAATAATTAAAATAGTATAAGTATATTTTTATCAAAATATTATTATCGTTCAATTTAAACTGATCGCCATAAACTTTTACATTGAAACGAACTTGATCGTGCTTATAGCCTCAAAAAATTAATAAATAAATAAATAAGAATACGCACGTATAATTAAAAAATTTATTGAAAAAAGTAGATTTTTTGAAAATTTTTAGGTATAAGCTCACCTTAATTGAAATTTTACTAATCATTTAATAATAATTTCTTAAATTTAACATTTGCTTTTTCGCACTCTCCAAATTCACGGCTAAATGCGAGTCGCTCAGTGTTGAGAAAACTTTCAGTTTACGTCGGCAGGTAAGTAAAACTGTTATTGTTCGATGTTAGTTTTCGTATTGACAGGTGAGATTCGTTAGTCACAAGCAAGCAACCGAACGACGCAGTCATTTACTCATAAGTTATTTGTACCTGATAATTTTTGAGAAAATAACTCTAAACAAAAAATTGAATATTTAGATGAAAGTTCGTCTGACGCAAAAGAAGCAAAGATTTCACAAAAATTAGACGAGCAAGATAGGAAAAGAAAAATATAAAAAGATATGAAAAAAATAGAAAATGATAGAAAGAAGCGAATGATATGATACTTCCACATATTAGTAATAATTAAAATTTATTTGTTCAATATCGTTTAAAAAAAAGATTTAAAGGTTTACAAGCGCCTTAAATATTTAACACGTTTGAATAAATTAAACTCTTATTTCAATTTTTTATAAAAATACATGGAACCTTGCGCTTTATAAATTTTTCAGGCTGATTAATATCTTGAACGTCTCTTAATGGAAAAGCTTAATGGGACTTCAGTCCATGAATGAACTGGAATCTACGCCTCTTTTCGACCAAAAATACAGAAAACTTCCGCTCTCATTACTACTTAGTTCTGCTTAAAAAAGTGCACATCGAACGAACCGCTCGCGCGAGGTGAGAAGGCAGAAATTTCCGTGCTGACCACAGGTGCCATCTTCAATTCTTACCAATCATCCAAAAGGGCGCTTGAATAATCGAGCGGCGCTGAAAAAAATAAGTTATCTCATCAGACACATATACACGCACGTTGATTCCACCCCACGCGCGAAAGAGAAACTTTCACCTTTGACGGCCAGTTCTAAAAGCACGCGAGGGAGACGCAAAAAGTGCACAATCGCGGAATCCATTAAGAGGTGTGTATTAGCAGCGCTCGGACAGGGGCTATCCATTAGACGTGCGCGTATGGCCGGGATTCGGACCTATCAATCTTGTCCGTATATGTGTGTGCATGGGTGAGAGAACCGCTTGGAGAGCCGGCGGACGATGGAGCGCCAGTGTATACATTACGGCGGTCTATTTCGTAGGTGAGATTAGAATTCGGCAGGTCTGGCGGGAGGAAAATTCAAGCTTCGGTTGTATTGTGAATCGTGATAATGCATGGACTTTGATGTATTTTTAAAGTACTTGGATGCTCGAATGATGATAAGCCGTATTCGAATGATTATTCATCTTGAATGTTGGGATAGTTTTGTAAAGAACCTTAATATGTTTTTACTTTAATTTAGAGAAGTTGACCACTTATGCTGTGACGCAAAGATTAACTGAACTAATATACTTTTTCATAAAGAAATGGGTATGCAAGAAAATATCACATTTATGCAAAATCTATATAATAGTTTTATGATTACTTCGAAAACGATCTTGGCAGAAATAATGAAATATTTAGTACTCAAGTTTTTAGTGTGTATGGTTTGATAATATTTTATATTTTTTATAAGTCAAAGAGATAAAAGTTATAAGTGATTTAAATATATTGATTAGTTTCAAATAAACTGTTTTTACATTTAAAACTAGGAAGTCGTAAAAATTCATAACATTTTATTATTTTTCATAGTTATTTTACAAGATATTTATTAGTCAACGAAATTATATATAATAATAATATATATCATATAATCATTTTATTTTACAATACGCAGAAAAAATAGACTTTGCTTTATTTTTAAATTGACGTCAAAACTATTGCCAACTGTAAAGTAAGTAAAACACACAGTTATTCTTGTGACATATAGAAAATATGCGTTGAAATAATTGCAATTTTAAACACATTAAACATTCTGATGTATTTAACCAATTGATTAAAATTACGAGGCGGCGAAATAAAAACCGCACGACGCCTCGATAAAGGACGGCTAATGTAACGTTTATTGCGCGATATTCAAAGAACCAACAAACCCGTAATGCCGACCAACTCTCTCTCTCTCTCTCTCTCTCACCCGGAGCGTTAAGCACTTCAACCCCAATTAATAAACCAGCGCGTGAAAGGCTTCGCATCCCGAGACTGTATTATACACACCGCAGGCGCGCCACAAGCCCGCACACACACACGCGTTATGCATACCTATATGTACATGTATATATATATATATATATATATATATATATATATATATAGTATACACATACCCTTCCTCTACACCTTTCCCGACACATCACTCAAAATCTCGCCGCGCATTCAAATGTAACATCGAGGCCCGCGCGCGTGCGTTCCATTATCGGCGCGCGCATCGACAGCAGGACCGAGTGTGTGTGTGTGTGTGTGTGTGTGTGTGTGTGTGTGTGTGTGTGTGTGTGTGTGTGTGTGTGTGTGTGTGT
>JAYJLV010049075.1:0-20479 GCA_036873485.1 Torymus texanus
ATATATATATAAGCAACTCACTTTCGAGGGATTGGACGCCTTCATTGCCTTTTTGCGCATCTCGTTGAGCTGAAGCTCGCGCTGGAAGCTGTAGTCGACGGTATCCTCTGACTGCACAGCCAGTTGGTCCTGAGCGACGGAACCATCTTTGCCACTGGACGAGTACTCGACTTGGACCCAGGGACAGATCGACGGCGATGAAGGCAGCGAGCCCTTGCTACCTGGCCGTGGTAATCTCGGTGATAACCGCCTCAGCAGTGAGACTAACTTCGACCTGTGGGTTGCCAAGCCAAAGCGTGATGCGATCACGGTTACGTTTAATGGGTTCGAGGTTGTATATGAAAGCTTGAGAGATGCGAATGATTGTTGAAGATAAAAAGAAAGAAAAATGCCGTGGCTCTCGGACGAGCTGAGATAAACACTTCCTATGGATATACTTTTACGGTGATCGCTAGTCAAAGTCTTATATGTGAGCTTGATATTTATGTGAACTGATCTAGGTATGAAGTATAACAACTGATTTTCGACATATTACCTACCTTTTTAGACAAATCAGAAGTCTTACGTGTACTCGCTTTCGTAGGGTCTTAATAAAACTGTGAAAACGTTTATAAATATCTTTCAAGGAAATCCATTAATTTTGATTTGATTATCAGCGATTTGCTCTACTACTGCTATGATTTAATCTATGTGTGAATTGTGTCGGTTTCTACCATATCTAGTACTTGAAGCAAATAAAATAATAATGCCAAACGGTAAAAATTCTATAATTGCTTTTACTGATGTTAAAAATTAAAATCATTCGTTTTTAACATAGTCAATGTAATAGTAAAGATAAACGTTTCAGGAAAAATATAATACTCAAATACAGGTACAATATATATATATATATATAGATATCGCTCTTTTAACAATCACGATTCACCGATCTGAGATAGCAAATATATACAATTTAATAACAGCATTGATTTCTTATCTTCAATGTATATTTGGATAGGAACATATGTCAATAAAATTTTCAACTCAATAGAAGCAATTTTTCGGTATCAGAATTCAATAAGAAACCATTCCAGGTCAGTGAAATTCCGTGCTTGGCCAAAACCTCTTACGTAAAATAGTGCCCTTATTAAATTCCTCGCGTATATTTTCATTTGACATATTTACAGCATGAGGAAGTTCGTCGTTGTGCCAAATTATATTATTTTGCTTGTTTCTCCAAACGTATGTACTTTTAATATAATTCATACAATTTTTACTTCTTTCGATAATGTTAATTCAGCTATTATTTCTTAAAGTTGAAATTCTTTTTACGAGAATACACAAAAAACAAATAAATAAAAAGAAGATACTTTTACTACGAAATTAATACGACTATTAAAAAAGAAAATTCATTATCTTCCAATTATTTTTGTTTTTTCTTATGACATCAACGGCAAACTTCTTTTATTGACAAGTGTATATATAATATTAACGAGATATACGAAGTAAGTGAAGTAAACAGAAGAACGAGATAATTGAAAAACACTTAGAATAGAACTTGATAGACAAGACAGTACTCTAAATTAGAGAATATAATAAAAAAAAAGAAACACATCTATAACGTGTCAGCTGCAGTAATAAGTGCGTGTGTCGGAAGTTTCGGAACAGCGTATGTTGCGGGCTAATTAAGAAAAGTGATAATTTACTTTGTGCTCGGAGTCTGTAGAGTACCACTCCTCGACAACTGCTCGGCGCTGCGAGAGGCTTTTCGACAGTCCAAATTGCTCGAATTTCTTTCGATACTCCGACCGACCCGCCAGTCTAAACTATTGCTCTGCCGCACATGTAGACCTGAAACAATTAAACTGTTTTAATTGCCTATTTAAAGCCCTTTTACAAATGCAGTTTCTCATTATAGCAGGCGTGTGATTAATGGTTCGGTGGTGCCATGAGATGACGAATTTCACTCATTTTTCATCATTTAAAATTTCAAAGAACATTTATCTGCTTAGGTATTTTAAGTTTAATTATAATAAAATGCTTAGATTTACAAATAAAAGTTTTTAATTACGTATAAGGATACATATTAAAAATGAATGTAATTATGTGACTGTTTTGAACATTGAGGTAATCGAATGAAATAGAAACATTTTTTACTTTAAACAAAGACGTCGATAATGAATATTTGCGTAACTCTAAAAAAATCATAACAAAGTGAATACTGATGAGATGCATAACGTGTATTGAATGCGTTATAGCGATACGAAAAAATGTGGTCTACCTTGGTCGTGGCAGCTCTGTCCATGTTTCCATTCAAAGAAGCTGTTACTCTTATTGACACTATAAATGTTATCACAGGATTTGGTTGCAAGGCTCGTCGCGTGATGGCGACGTCTAAGCAGTCTTGATACTGGTCCCAAGTTCCTAGACATTTCACCGATCGTTTCAACCAATATCTATTGGCGAGGAATTGTATTGATTTTACACTTTTTATACATTCTTATATTCTTTTATCTTCGAGCTTTTTTTAAAACGTTGCTTAAGTAATATTATGTATGCGGATTTGGCTTTAGTTTGTTTGATATTTTAAAAGTACACCAAACTATACATTAAAAGTGATTCAATTTACTTGTTTTCTAAAAAAAATCCTCACAGTGTTTGAAGCTCCTTCAAAACCTTAGTAAAATAAAATGTAATCGAGTGTACTACAGGTGTACTATAGAAGATTCCACGACCTTTTTACATGGCGTTTTAAAATAAAATCGATATCACCTTTATATCGACATACTCGTTAATAATTTACGAAAGCCGAGATACATTCCTGCGTCTACTATCATAAAAGAATATAACGTATATATATATATATAAAAAGCGTAAAATCGCTCTTTTACACAGCCTTATATTATAAGTCTGCAAGAGCCAACATGTATTATATATCTCGACTGGCATATAAACCACTGACTTCTTGAATTTTCGCGACTGCTCGACAATGGGCGGCTTGACGTGTCCAGGCCCGAGTCGCTTGGGCGTGACCTGCAACTCGGCATGCTGAGGCGCAGCTGGCGGCTCGGGCGACTCCGGGCAGTAGGTGCCGATGCGCACATGGCTATAGGCCGCCCTTAGCTGCACGCCGTCCAGCGGCCGAATGTTGCCGCGTTCGATCGAGGGTACCCGCACTATCTCGATCTTCGGCCGCGTCTCCGTCTGCTCCATGTTTCTTCTTCTTCTTCTTCTACGATGCTTTAGGAGCGAGACTGAACGAGTCACATCGTCCGGCGGATTTTCTGCTTGCACTTGACCCGCCGCGACATTTCGTATACATGTATGCGTACTGCGCGATGTATGGGCATACGACTGTAAGTACACCGTGCAGACAAAGGGGCAACGGGGGGAGTTGTTTTAATTGACGGAAATTGGGGTCGCCGCGGTTTCGGGGGCCCGATGACAACTGGCCCGCTGACGGCTGCTACTACGTCCTTGTCGCTGATTCATCCTCTGGCCTGTGCGCCTGTGCGCCTCTGCAACGCAACGAGAAAAACGAGCTTATAAACACGCGCACACTATTATACGCCTTTAACTCGCGAGTATATAATAACATTCTCTTTCTCTCTCTATCTCTCTCGTTTTCTTTCGTACCCGCTCGATATAGCCGAGATTCGCGCGACCCTGGTATTTATCTCGACGGGTATCGCCAACTCGCAGAGTGAGAGAGATTTTGCCCTTGCCCTCCCGGAGTAGTGGCAGTATTAGCGCGTATATATTTGCGAGGTAATGCAGCTACTTGGCCGTGCCGCGAGCTCATGGCGCGCCGCTTTGTGCAGCAGTCGAGGCTGTCTTTGAAGAGAGAGGAGAGGAGTGTGTTGCTTGAAGATGAGGGGAAAAAATAGACTGGAGGTGCGATGGATTTAGAAAAGGCTTAGCCAACGCTCGAGAGGCTGATATATTGTTCGGGCTGGCTGTCGATAACTGCGCGGGGAGAAGAGTGGATTCCCGAGAGTGCTAAACTTAATAATCGAGATAGAGAGAGATTTTGGCTTAGGAGTGTTGGAATACGGTTAAGTGCTTATACGTATTATAGGCACACCTCGTTAAAGTCGTTATTCAAATTTATATTGATATTTATTAGTGCGAAATATTGGTTATTATAGAAAGAATAAAAGATCATTTATTGCACGGGTATAGAGCCAACTATGTGAGGGGGGAAAAAACAAAGTACCTGATCTAGTTTGAAGATTGGCTTTGATCTCCTTTGCACATATTCGCGCGCCACTTATTGCGCAACGGAGTAGCCTCTATCAAAATTGCAAATTTCCTCTTTATCGTCGCGCACACGCGCACACTCGCGGCGTTAAGTAACTTTGTTCCATTATAACGCATGCCTTTGTAATATGCACGATTCATGAATTTTGATTATGGAAATGATTGTTGGAATGTTGGAAACCAAGAGTTGCTATATAATCATTCGCTCATTACCATTTTACGAGCGACAGCTATTTGTCGGAAATGAATAAGAGATTCTTCTTTTTTTTTAAATAATGTGGAACAAAGATTTATTTCTTACATTCTGTTCAAATAATATACGTCGTTGATAAGTTTGTTACTATATTACTGTTACCTTTTTTATTGATAATTTTCTTCTCTAAGTATACAGAATTCGACTTTTAAGCAATTAAACTTTTAAAAGTTTTAATTGGTAAATGCTAACAAACTTCGAAAGTAAGCAATAAAGTTTTTGCTAAAAACTTGCGGGTTGAATATAAGTTTTTATCAACGTAAAAAAGTTACTTCTAACTGCTTTTTTTTAGTTTTATATATAAAAGTAGCATTTAGTCAGAGTAAATGGACTTAAAAGAAAAATATTTTCAAAAGCCCTTCATAGTTTGTAACGAATTAAAAGAAAGAAAAGCATTCAAACCATGAATTGCATTTCTTCGAAAAGACTAATATAATATAAAAATTAAATAAATTACTGGACAATACAGCACCGTGCCAACGACATACAAGATACAGTGAAAAGATACAACAGTCCACGAAAATAGTTCAATTAAGGAGATCTAGGTCTCAAGCCCAATTGTCCGATCCAATAAAACCTCAGCGACGTGCGCGCGCGCGCGTTCATATATGAGCAGTATGGCATTGCTGCACCGGAGGTAACTACTGCAGTCCCTCTGGTCCCGGTTCTCGCATTGTTTACGCCAGCATTTCTTTTCGCAAGTAGCACAAGGACGACGATGTAGACGGCTGTGGCCGCGAGCTCCTGAACTAATTTCCACTGCGCTTATTGATCAATGTTAGCGGTAGTCGGAGATATGTATATATACCTGTGACTCCGCGAAAGAGGAAAAAAAGAACGAAGAATAACACTGTATCGCGAACAAAGCATTTTGCTCTTGTTACATATATATAGTAGATACACGGCTTTCCTCCAGGGCTTTGAGAGCGCAGAGAATTCGCGAGAAAGACGAGAGGCGCGGCGCAAGAGAGTAGGGAGCGCGCGCTTAAAGGTCATTATGAATTAAGCAATTGAGCGGTGACGGTGGCGGCTGCAACGACGACGACGACGAGGTATTTGCACCGCAGTGCAGCGACGCGTGCAAGACGGAAGAGAAGGAGATGAGCTCGCGCGCAGGGAGGAGGGTATTTAAAAGGCACGGGCACGACCAATCAGCCAAAGAGTGTATTGAACTTTGACTTTGGTCACGCGTGCGCGCGCAGAGACGTGAGCTTCGGAGAAACACTGTAGACTGTGCGCAGGGTTATTCCTTGTTAGTCGATATTTTTTATATAATAATTGGCAATATCGTCAGTGGATTATATTTTTAGCTATTTATTTTAATCGTAAGTGTTTATTAGAAGAAATCGAGGTAGAAATAAAAGTAGAGCAGATCAATTATAGATGTTATCGGGAGAATTATTTAAGAAAAGTTGGATGAAATAAGGACTTTTTTATTTTATCGTGTAAAATTGCCTCACTTTCGCTAAGTTGCAGATGCATTCGACTTGATTAACTAATCCTATTTTCTATAAATGTGATTATTAAAATGGTTATCTTTATAAATCTATGACAAATTTATAAAACTGAAAGATTTTTCAATTGATTAATATTATGTTGGTATTTATTGTTATTCTTTTTTAAAATATAAATTATAAATAACCATGATTCTGTAGTACAATTTTATATATATTTACATTTTTATGACGTTAGCTACTCAATTAATCAACGTAAATTATAATTAAACCGTTGATCCTTAAAACAATATTTTAAACATTCTTTTTATAATTGGATTATGCAAAACCTCTTACACTCGTATCACATCTCTAGCAAATTTAACGTAACAGTTAAAAAATATATTCATACATCGATATAATATTGAAAACTTCACTATGAACAGAAAAATTTAATTCAATTCTTTACGTTCCTTTGAGCGACCATAAAAATCGTTATAAAAAAATGGATACAATTTTTTTTAAATTTTATAAAAAATAACTCAGTTTATTTACTTTTTATAATCCATAAAAAGTAGCACATCGCTACAAGAGTGAAAAATATTATATAACATTGATCAAAATACAAGAGAAAGTATGTAAATTAGAATATTTTGTTTTATATCAGTAACATTAAATGTTGCGTTTGTATTGTTTGAATTACAATCTATTTTAATCTAGTCCATATCGGTTAAGAATTTTTTAAACTGAAGTACTAAAATAGATGAAAATTATTTTTTATTATATAGAAATTGCTCTAGTTTATTCCGGTGAGTAAAATACACTAAGAAAGAAATGTGCAAGTTCCGCAAGATTTTTTGTTTGCTGCGTTTTCCACTTTCAGTATAAAACGCTTAAACGTGCCTAGTCATTTTTTTTATATATTTTATGTAGGTTCTAACTTATGTTCGGCGTGATTTTTTATAGAAAAATTTTTCCAGATTTTAAAACAAAATGCAGAATGATTTTATATTGTATTTTATATTTTTGTATAAATTATAGAATATTGTTACAGTCCGAAAATTACATCGAAATGAGAGAGAAATGAATATTTTTATCATTGAAGAAAATTACATATGGGTTTTTTTTTATTGCTTTGATAATTTAAGATATTTGTGAAGTTAATAAATTTATTCTTACGCACTGTTGTACCCAACATTACAGTCAATTGGTATATGTAATTTTATGAAAGAAAATTTTGCCACAAATGCAATAGAATTTTTATTTATCTGAAATAATTCAAATATTACGTTTTACAAAGACGCAATTCATTCCGTTATTGTAGAAATTTTTTTTTATTGAGAGTTTTTATTTATTTTAATTATAAGTACTTCAAATTTCGAGTATGATTAATATTCCTAATTTCATTCGAAAATTCTTTATTAAGTTCAGAAATGATAAAATGTATTTTATACATTAAATATCATAAAAGGAAACTAGATTAATGTTATGTAAGTAGTAGTATTCAATACCAGATAAGACATGTGAATAGAAATGCTGAGATTTTTTGTTCTTTTTTTTTAAATTTGCTCATTAATGAAGAGCTTAATTGTTCTATATTAAACTTTGTTTGAAGTGTATTAAATTACAAACGATTGAATAACAAATTTTAACAAAAACTTAATTGCTAATTGAGATATAACGTACACTTCTTATTCCAACACTATCCACCGACATACACACACACACACATACGCACACATCATACACATCTGCGTACTTGTGGCATCGTTTACACTAGCGCGGAAATCGTCCATCAACCGAAATATCAAAACATCACTCGCGAACACTCAATTACGCATAACCGTGCGCATATAGCTGCAGTGCAATAGTCTGAAACTCCGACGGTATCTCCATTACGCGTGTACAAACATACACACACACACACATACGCGCACATTCAGTGTCCGAACGCGGACGCTTTGATCGCGTGGTTGAAAAATAATGGCCGATAGTGAATAAAAAAACACGAGGAGAAAAAAAAGTCGATATAGGCTCTGATGGCGGGAGGAAGAGAAAAGCGCTCGCTCACTCGCTACATAGCGTATCATATATGTATATACATCTACGTGTATGCGCTATCAAGGCACATCGGCGATGCTCCGCGAGGCAGATCATCAGAGCCTATACACGCTTGGCGGCAGGAAAAAGACGGCCCCGAGGGAGTATCGCCACGAGCCGCTGACTTTTTAGAACGGCGGCAGCGGCGGCGCGCGTGCGCGCAGAAAAATAAGTAATTAAGCATTATATATACGACCACGTGCCGATCTGCTTATGTACACCCGGCGAGTATACATATATATACGTGCATGATGTTCTGCTTCGTGCGGAAATCTTAATAATTGAATAGTTCTTTCGTTTCAGAAGTTATTAATTATGCAAGACATCAATAATAATCAGCAGGGAGAGATAGTGATATGTTTTACGAGCGTTAGAAAGTTGCCCGATATTCATGGGAATATATAATTAATAGTGGAAAAATAAAAATGCACTTTTTCTTGCCTTCGAAAACTGAGGGATTCTCGCGGGATTTCGTGATTGGAAAACGAGCAAACGAGCGAGTTTGCTCGGAACGGAGTAAACGCGGAAATAGATGCGGCTGACGTATCTGCGTGTGTATACACATCAGAACATGAAACGGACAGAGATATAAATGATGTCTACTGGACTTTTCTAATGATTAAACGGCCATAATTTATCGTTCACTCCAGAATAGAATAGAACAGAAGCTTCGTGGTTGATCCTCCATTCCCCTTCGGTTCCGAATAAAAATGTAGAATTATCGAATAACGATAAAGCACTTTTACATAACACCTCGTATGTATATTTATAAAAAAAAAAAAAACGAACACCGCACAAGCTACATTCGCGTGTAGCTATATTCCTGCGCAACTGTAGCTGACACCTTGCCAACCTTGACAGCAATCGGTCTTCGAGCACGACTCACTAGTGTTCACCCCGGACGCACGACTACAATGTAAATACGTCAACGCTACGCATCGTCAACTCTTCGCGACATAATACACGTGGATACATATAGGTATACACACCAAGAGGCGCGATAAGTAACTCGGCGGGCTTTTGCACGTCGACTGGCCACCTCCATCGCTCGCGCGAGCGCGCGTATACTTTAAACGTGGCGCTCGCGCCTGCTCGCTTCTCCTCCCCCGCCAGTATTTAAGTAGAGAGAAAGCAATAAACATGATGCGCTGCTCGCTTGCGCACGCGATCATTTCGTCGCTCGGCGCGCTATATTGTGACTGTACACCGAGGTGCAATAATTCGCGGGTTATCGGAGCGTCGCAGCGCCCGGCCGATAAGCCTTTTTCGGGAGGTGTACACGAGCCGAGATAGGGATTAAGCCAGACGGAGCTTTGATGGATGCGGAAAGGAGTATTGATTTAGGAGAGAGGGAGAGAACGAGGGAGGGAAGAAAAGCAGCAGAGACTTTCCCCCCGCGCACAATTCCACGCGAGTCTGAGTCAGCGGAATTATTGCCTCGACTCAGATAAAAAGTTCCTTTGCTTGATTGTTTTCGAGAATGGATTGTCGCTTGAGAAGTTGATGAACGTGAGTGGAAATTCCTTGGGAAAATTAAGGAGTCGCGAAGTTGGTCGTCGACGAAATCTGTCGAATGCGCTTTCAAAATTGGATATAGATTGATAGGTTCTGTGATCTTTATACTGACGTTTCCTCTTGTTGCCGCAATCGACAGGTTTGAAATTTGAAAAACAAAAATATATCAGAATTTGTCAATTCTAGTGTAGTGATATTGCGCAACTAAAAGATACAAGAAGAGAGTTTTTATGTTATTCTCGATATAAATGAATACCTTTAATTCTACCAGAAAAAAAACAGTTCCGGGAATCTATTATTGTGGCTAATTTATCTTTATTCGAGAAAAGTAGGCTTTCCGTTGAAACCAATGTTATCTGATGCAAGAGAACACATTGTCTTGACAATTTAGTGACACATAAATAGAGGAAGATGAAGTAATTTCAACAAACTGTATGAAAGAACTTTTTTTTAAAACGACCTGTATTGTGAAAAAAATGGAAAATTTTTTCAATTTGAAAAGAATATAATATCTTTCTTTTATTATGCATAGTGTAAAACAAATAATACAAGCATTCTTTTAAAAAAACGTTTCAAAACTGAATAACAATTTTCTATATTTTCATCACATAATTTCTATGAAACAATAAGAAATTCATTGAAATAGAAATAAAAACGAATAAAAATTGTCTTAACCTTTCATTATAATACAATCCAATATTTCCTATCGATAAAACCGAGCACATGCATATTTATTCAACTAAAGCTTTGTAAAAAGCTTTTCTGAAAAGCATACGCTTAAACCTGACTATTGCACAACTTTGAGTAAGTTATCCGATACGGATTTCATGGGGTTGCTTTTATATGGAAAACGTGTGCCTTGCGAACATAAAATGTTACGCTTTAGTAAAAAATGAAAATGCACTGCAAACGTAAAATATTTTATCTTTTTCTTATTGTCGCATATTCAGTAATCGCATGAGTCGTTTCGAGCCATTTTTTTCACAAAGCGCGTAGTTATTCAAATAATGTCGCACAAAATGAAATTTTTCGTTTAGATGACAAAACATGATAACGATGTTCTATCGGATTATCCATCTTGCATATCGGAATAATATTCAAGTATATCGTGTTCGCTGTACAGAGTTAACGACGGTCTGATAGGAATCATATACTTCATAAATAGAAAATTTTTAGATTTTCTTTGCTTGTTTAAATATGAATTTGATGAAAATTCGAAATATAATAGATCAATTTCATCGAAAGCTTTTACTTTTGTGCAAATATATTGCGTATAATAGAAGTAATTCGTATTCTATCGAGAGGAAGAACATACTCCTACCATTGTATTTAGAAAATTGTCAATATATGTAACCAGCATTATCTCACGTAGAGACTATAGTTTATGCATTTTTAAAAGAAATTTTGGCATTATGAATCAAATAAAGCGTCAATCCTTATCGGCCGATTTGGCGGGCACGAAGCTCGTATAAATAAAACTTTTTCGCTTCCTCTTCCCCTTTACTCATCTCGAAAGCAAATCGCAAGACTTACTCAACTTGCAAAGGCTCGCGTCGTCCCCGATAAGACGTACGTGCGCGAGGTATCAATCATCGTCGGCATAATTCCATTAACCATCATGAACCTTACTACAACCCCACTTCTATATATATGCAACTCGGCAAATGACGTAAGACAGTCCACTATACCATAACAACACGGGCACATACAGTCACACACGGTTACTCGCAAATTCACAGAGTCGCTAAGCACACACGCGAACACGACGCGGACACCTTTCCCGACTGGCGTTTAAAAAGTCTCCTGGGCTCTGCTGCTGCTTGCGCCGATAACGCTAATCGCGCTACTTCGGTGTCACTCGTTTGTAATCTCGGGAACCTTGAGGCGCCAACGATGCGCAAACGCTCGCGTGCGCACGACTGCGCGCCCCGTTATATATATATATATATATATATACGTATATACATATGTATACCGGCACGAACGTCCGGCATTGTTTACCACGCGGAAGGGGTTGAATTCGCCCCGCGTGTATACTTACACGAGGGCTCTGAAAAATGCGACCAGGCTGTAAATTTTTCGCTTTGCCACGCCCCCTCCTCCGTCACTCTGTTGTTGTTGGTTAAAACGCCGCTTTGAAATAGCTACACCGCTGTTTCGGTTGTGTTTCTTATATATTTATTGCTTCTGAGGCGGCCGAAATATTCATGAAAGTCGTTAAGGGGTTTGTCAGAGCTTACACTGAGCTTCGAGACATGCCGCGCGGGAAATGATGCATCCGGTACGTATAGCGCGGCAGAGATTAAAGCTATAACTTTATAGAATTACATCTCATGTGGGATATCGCTTTGTCACGGTAATTTTTTGTAAATTATTTTTTCAAACTTTTCAGATTTATAGCATTATTTTCATCTATCCGATGTAAACATTTTAATTCGAATGGCCTTATACGTTTACTATACATTATTGTTATCTATTTTTCAATCTCTTATGCGATAATTCATTTTTCATATTAATGATTTTTTCTGATATTTCAACAAACGTCTCTTTATATACTTAACTTTCTTTATACCTGTTATAAATAAAATTCTATACGCACCGCTTTCCTAAACTTGCAAAAAAAAAACTTAAGCTCGGTATTCCTCTTTCCGCGAAAAACATGTTTACGCATGGCTGTCGCGATTTCGAGATCAAGTTATAATGCCAACGGATGGAGAGGGTAATGCGCGCGTATACACATCACATACACACGAGTACAAATGCGGTTCAAGCGACCGTTTGAGCTATCGAGATTGGAAACATACAAGGCTCGTCGCGTTATAAAAGCTCGTACAACAAAGCGCAGCTCGCTCGGCCGAGCTTTTCACCGGCAGAAAGAAAGAACGACTACTCGTGCCTACTCGACCTTTATTAATTTTCTGTGTGTGTGTGTGTGTGTGTGTAATTTTTGTCCCGCGAGTAAGTATAACAGCATACGCTCAATTTCGAAGCTTCTATGCGCGCTCGTTGTAGCGTATGTGGAGTAAAAGAGCTTTTCTTTGCCTTGCGATGGTTATTGTACAAGCTACGGGTATAGAGGTTTTATTTTTGAAATTTTTAAACCGACACGCAGCAAACAAACGTCATTTAATATTAAAGGATGGATGAACGAATCGTTTTACATGTGGACGCGCGTTATTCAACAGGATTATGTATCCAGGCGATATTTACTCAAGTGTTTTAAATTCAACTTTTATTAAGGATTATAATGAAATTGAAAATATCGAATGAATACCACTTTTCATTGTACAGAAAATATCGATTGAGAATAATTGCGTTGTATATTCACAGACAATATAATCATTGATTAGTAGAATGCCTTTGTTAAAGACTTTAGATCCAAAGACTAATTATAATTCGTTAAAACAACAAAACCTGTTCAGTAATAGACTAATTTACAAAAAGATTTTAGGTTAGCTTAGTTAGGGATAATCCGGTGGATTTTGACGGCCACAGAATAATGGACGCATTGCTAAAGCTATTTCCGCAAAATTGACTTAAACAGGAGTTATGGAACCCCTTACTCTTCACTTACATGACATTGTGAAGCCACATTTCCGTCGTTCATTGGCTATAAGCCGCGCGACAAACAAGCTTAATAGTCTGCTCAGTCATTTAAAAAAAATGTACCAATATAAATACCAGATATATATGAAACAGTATATGAGACATAAATGTCGGATTTATGGTGAAAATCTGAAAATTTATAAATTTTCATATATATTTTAAAAAACAAACATTAATGGAATTCATGAGTTTCGCTGAAATAATGTGCAACGCAAATAATTCAGGAAAATTTTCATAATGTATGTATTAATATAATTATATTCTTTGTTATGTTATTCATATATAGGTTTGTATATGTATAAAAAGTATCTAATTTTCAATAAACAACACGAACATAATCTCTCGCGAACTAACTTTCTAATAGACTACCATAAAAATACAATATGTCATCCAGCAAAGAAAATACTGCCAGTTGACCGCAAAATAAAAGAAAATCAGCGAGCATATGCGCGAGAAGTGTAGGTTTACGGATAATCGTAAGAGTGTCATCGAGAAGTGAAAAGTCGTAAAAGTAGGCTAAACAGCGTTGGTTCCGCCACTACATAAGCGTCGCTATATGTTTCATTTGACATACGGATGATGTGGGTACACCGGTTAGTCTTACAAGTGAATTTGTTTTTTTTATTACTCACCGTTTGCCGTGTTCGTAATTGTAAGTCTTTCAGCATTCATGCATTATCCCGTTTCAGTTTGTTTGATACATAATTAACATCAATAAATAATTTCTCATTAATTAAACTTTCATAAATATGAATATCAAATGATTTTTCTGAAGTATTATATTTAATTCAAGATCAATTTGATGTTAATACACTTTGGAATCTACTTACGAATATGAAAAGTTAACGTTGAAAAATGTAGTATAAATTTTTGAAAAATTCCCGTAAACAGCTTTGAGAAGCAAAAATGTGTCAAGTGCTTGCGTCAGTATAATAATTCTTCTTTCCTATTCCCCATCGTTCCGGTGACGCTAATGTGTAACGAGCCAAATTACTCCTGGCTTAGTATCTCTATATTAACAATTCCTGAGTTATGCGTGTGGGACGTGCGCATATGAACTGTGACTATACACGGATATGACTGGATGATCGTATTTTCGAACTCTGTATACCATTCACATGAATGGTAATTTCAAATTTATAATAGTCTTTGATATTCCAACAATAAACAAACCTATTTTGATTTTTTAACTACTGACAAACATAAATAATATCTTTCAAAATTCTTTTCAAACATTGATAAAACAAACGATTCAAGCTTATATTATTACGAAATAATAAAAATCCCAGCACAACAGTGAGGAAAGATCCATTAGCAGAAGTAAGTTGTATACAACATCGCATACCTGGCGATGCCCACGATAATCCGAGAAACGTCGCGCGCGCACAATGCGTTGTCGGTAATAAAGGCGTCGGCTGCAAAGTTAACTTCGGACAATCCGCATACATACTTACATGCGTATCTATGTATATATGTGTGTAAATATATGTGTATGGCGTACGCATGAGACGGCACAACTACATGAGTGAGAAAGAACAGCACAGCGGCAACGGAGCGGCGGTCTGCCATACGCGCGTATGTATAGCTGCGGAAGCTGCTTGCTGTAACATATAGCGTGTCTGAGTTTCAATGTGTGAGCGATGCTCTTTCATACAGCGTCTCTATTTTATATATATATATATATATATGCACGTCTTGCAGCATCGAGAGAGAGAGAGAGTGAGAAGATACGTACTACTTGAAAACCGCGACGACCCGACGTTGCTGCTGCGGCTGTTGTTGTTGCTGCTGGTGTTGATGATGATGATGATGACGTCGATGACGCGATCGCCGATGACGATGGTGTTGCTGCCCGCTCGGCTCCTCTCGTTTGCCCCAACCGCACTCGTGCATATATACGTCTGCGTGCGTTGCTTTAACGCGCTGCTGCGGTTGTGTGTTATACATATGTGTGTGTATGTGTATATATATATATATATATATATATGTGTGTATGATCTATGTGTAGTGTATACACGTGTATATATGTGTCGTACCCTCGGTGCAGTAGATTGTGAAAGTTTTTTAATACGCGGGACGCGCGCATGCAGCGTTCTTTGAGGGGGGAATAATGAGCCGCAGCTTGAATTGTGGGAAAGGGATTTTCTTTTCATCAAGCTAATTATTTTTAAATCCCACTGGTAAAAACATTTTTCATCCGCTAAGCTACATATATGAATTTAAAATTATTATTCGTAATAAAAGTTGTATCGAGCGTCAATATATTTCGAATAAATTTTATAATTAAGGAGTGTATATACTCTGCATCAGTATTATACGATAGACGTGTTTACGCGCGCTACAAGAGGATACTAACGGATGAGAATACGCGATAACGCACCCGTTAGAGGACCTATACGAGACTCACGCTAATATATATACTGTAAGCTTCTTTAATTAGAAACAGCTGGCCGTACGGTATAATACTCGAAGAAAAGGGGTGAAAAAGTCAGCGATACATTTGAGTTTAAACAAGCGTACGTTATGCGCACGCACGTACGTGTGTAGTAGAAAGAGTCTGCAATGATAAGACGTGCATTTTTCTAGTAGAATGAGTTCAACACGGCAAGACACGCCTCTGGGCGTTAACCACACAGGTCGCGCTCGCAACTACATTTTTCTCGACATTATATGAAATGATTAAAAAAAAAAAAAAAATTAATCGAGCGATCGCGTGCAAATTAGTTAGAAAAACCAATTATACGAATCGCGGTTTGAAAGCAGTGGTATATATATGCAGTATACACTCGCTTAGTAAATCAGCTCTCGGGAGGCACCATGGCAACCCGTGGCGCGCCTACTACAACGTCTCTCTCTCTCTCTCTCTCTCGAAAACTCCTCGCGGAATCTCATTCGCGAAAAGCTCGAGTTGGGCGCGCGGGCACTCGCGAGCGACACTATAAAGTTCCTCTCCCGGGGCTTAGCGTGTGCGCACGTTATATTTCACGCACGCAGTTGACACCCGATATATATACACATACAGGTGTGTATGCACGCGCGCCCCCGCGCGTCGTGTAGTATATATATATATATGCGCGTTGAATGCGCGCTTTTGCGAAACTCGTGTTGGCTTTTTTTCTCTCTCTCTCTCTCTCTCTGACTCTTCGCGTGGATTACACGCTGCTCGTCCGTTTGCGGGTACATATATGTGTGCATATATGTGTATATGTGCGTGACTCTTTCTCTTGAGAGGAGCAGCAGCTCTCTTTGCTCATTTGCATGTAGCGCGCATGGTGAGCTTTTCTTTCTCCTTGTGCTACAGGCTGGCCTGGCTTTCCTAGTTGATGTGGGCGCACAGGTGACACGTTCGAGAGTTTTTAACGCGGCAATGCGCTCTATGCACTCTATACGTGCGCACGATGGTTAGGCTAGCCGCACGTTCAAGTGCTTTCACTGGATGTTTGTTTTCACAGTTTACTGAAATGTCAACAGTGCACGGTATTTCATAGAGAGCCTGCTGCTACTATACTGCTGCTGTTTGTTTTATCGGATTTTTATGCCAACATAGGATTAATACGCGATTTTTTTTTTCATTAATGGTATATATTTATTTGGTAAACATAATGGTTTTAAATTTTCGCTTTTTGACGGTTTCCGTTTATTAAACATAGGGGGCTTGAATACTTTGTTTATTTAATTATGATGCAATATGACATAAAAAGCATAATTATTCAAGAGGTATTTTCTTAAATCATAATATATAGAAATAGAAACTGCTTTAAGGTATATATATATAAAAATTACACAAATATAAACAATATAGCGATAATATGCCACACTTAGCTATATATATTGCGCAAAACAAGGTATATAAAATGATTCATCGATGTAATGAATAATTGCGTTGCACACTATATATCGAGAAACTCCAACTTTAAAACTTTCCCAACGAAACTTATATATACTCTGTAGCACGCAACGCAGACAAAAAGATTCACTGAAACGAAACGAAGCCAATGAGAAAGCAAAAAAGTGACAGTGAAGAATGATTCGCACGATATAGGAAGAGGGAGGCGGGGAGGATAGAAGTTATCCCTCAAAAGCTGGCACCTGCAGCAAAGCATTGTGCACTGCGTCCACACACCTGTGTGCGAATACCACACATTAACACTGCCATGCGGCTATCACGAATCGAGCGCGGGTTGTTACATAGCGATCCGTTTAAATCTCCCGCATGCATAATAAACAGACGACAATGCAGTGCCGCCGCGAGGCGCACGCCCGGTGCGTGTTTTCGATTATAACACACAGCACTGCACTGGACTCCGTGCCGCGTATATACATATAATGCACCACGATCACGAACCGGCGAGTAGGGAACGAGAGAGAAAGAGCGCAGGACAACGTCCAGCTATGCCCCTTACCTTGGCGAAGGCCGAGCGCGCTTGCGCGCGTCGTAGTCCACTCTATATATATATACACACACTCTGTACACGCACTGACACTGCGGCGTTTACAAACAAAGCGGGTAACTATATATACACGCGCGCGGGAAAACCACGCGGCAGTGTACGCGTGCTCCGAAAGTTTTACACCCTGGATAATACGTACCAGGTCTCTGTCAGCCTTCGCACCGCGTTCACACCTACTACTCGTGTTATAAAGCACTGTATGTGTATGTATATATATATATATATATATATATATATATACACGTACGCGCGCTGTACACAACGCGGCACTGCACTGCTGCTACTGCTGTTGCACAGAGACAGGCCAACCTCTCGCGCACGGGATGCTGTCGACTGCCGCGGCGAGATGAGAGCCGCGGCCTTCCAGCCGCACCGTTGCGATGCTTTTTTCCCCTCTCTCTCGCACTCGCTTGCGCCGCAGAGGCCTGCGCGGACGCCGCCGCCGCCGCCGCCACTGCACCCAACCCGCGATTCGCTGCCTTATCGACGACGAAGGCGCGCGCGCGCGGGTATATACGTCCGTGTTCGCAGAGATGTGTGGGTGTGTAGCGCACAGGGAAGGGGGGAGGAGGAGGAGGAGGAGGAGCGCGATGATGCGCTGCAGGCGTCTTGGCCTGAGGAATATCCTGGAGCGGAGCGTGATCGTATATGGGGGGTGCGCTTTGTTGAGGATGAGTACGGCTGGTTTGATGAGGGGGAGAAGAAAGAGAAAGAGATTCGCTTGACTTTTCTTTAGCGCGAGGACTTTTGCTTCGGGGGCTGCATGAATATTGAAGGGCGCAGGAGGATGTCCCGCGACTCGGGCCACTCATTGATTCTATTCTAATTTCGTGCTTTCCTGGAAATAGCTTGCGTTTGTTACGTCGTCTTGTAAGATTACTGAGCGGTTGGTTATTTGATGCGGTAGAGGATTGTTTGAATTTCGTCAATTGATACGTAACGAAGTGGACGAAACTGCTGAGCGCATTTTTATGGGTAGGGTGAATTTTGGGTGAAGGCACGGCAAGATTTATTGCTGTGCTCCGCAATGCGGAAGTGTATAAGCTCGTACTGCGATTTCGATATAGATGAGAAAAACGTATGGGGTAGTTGATGGTATCAGATTGGAGTCAATAAATGATCCTGAAAACAAGTATCATTTAACGTAGCTATAAATTTTCCGGGTAATATCAGGAGAGCGCAAGTTTGCGAAAATAAAAGCCGGGCGCGGATAAATGCTGAAAAGTCATGTGAGAGAGGGAGTCGAACGCGAACCGCGCCTGTCTATATGATATGATTAGATGTGCAGTACTCGTGCGGTGCAGGTAAATTTAAGAGGTCAGCATTCTACTGAAACTTTTGTTCTTTACAAGATTTCACTTTAATCTCTTGTAGACCGCTTTTAATGTTTGAAAGAAAAACTCTATTACCGCAGAACACTTTTTCCTACTTATAGTCTGAATAAGTGAGCATAGTCTTACTGTGCAAATAACTTCCCTCAAGATAATAGTCTCTTTTTAGAATAACAAGCGGAAAACACCTTACTTAAGCATATCTTAACGATTTCATTAAAGTTAGAGTAACAGTGCAACGTAAAAAAAAGTTTAACGCCGTAAAATGACTTCACTATGATTATTTTTAAAATTCTACATATTATATACAAGTGCCAAATTATCTTATTCTCAACCATGTAATTCCAAAAATTCCTGTATTGAACTGAGACAAAAGAACTGTTCGATTTACACGTATGCAGAATCACCTGCTGTCGATTGCTTTATTTGCAGCGCGCATTTATGTAATTCGCTTCTCTTATCAAGCAGGAATTTACCAAGTGATGTTCTATTCAGACCAACGTTCGGGATTACAGGAAATGTAGCTATTAGTCCACACATAGCGCTCGTTTACTCCTACATTTCCTTTCTGTTTATTCATTGAATTATCGAATATATATTAGATATTAATATAATAAGTCGGTACCCGATACAGCTTTATTCTATAATTGTATTTTAATATCGATTGCACTAAAAAATAGGTTGCTCTGTAATACTGTGTATAAATTACACCGTATTTACATAAATATCGCACAGTAATTATCAAGTACGGCTACTGATAGTTGATATCAAATATATTTATATTTGTGCAACGTTAAATTCTGTGGCTTCCCGGAATAACCGAATAAGTCCACTTTTCGAGTTTCTGAGAAAAACGGGTTTTAATGTTCAAACTTATATGTAAAATCGGGAGAAACGAGATGAGTCATGATACTTGACTAGTCAATTGACACATTCAAAACACATATATTTACACGCTGGGTTGAACAGATTATACATTTTCTGATGCGTTCAAAACGAGTAAGAACTCAAAAAGTATAGACTTACCTGGATATTCTTTAATTTAATTATGGAACGAGTCAATAAATTAAAAAAATTAGCAATTGTTCAATCAATCCTTCTAACTTATTCAAGATATTTCTATTTTTCTGGCATTTCTATTAAACTTACGACCAATTTTACTGTATTTGTATTGTACTAATATTGCAAAATTTTAAAATTTTTATAATTTGAAAGTATATAGGAACTTTTTAAATAAACAGATACATATAAATTAGCCATCATATTCGCCTTCAATTAGAATAGATAAAATAAATGACAACTACGATAAACGAAAAAAATGATGGACCTATCCGATTATTCCGGGAACAAAATTTGAATAATGGACTTATCTGGTTACGTTTCGGGTGAATTGCAGCTTTACGGCAATATTTTTGCTACTACTGAAAGTGGTACATGAAAAAGGCCTATTTGAAGCTACAAAATTCGGGTAATCTCGATTTTCAAAAAAGTGAACTTATTCGGTTATTCCGGGAAGCCACAGAGTTGTATTGTATGCATAGTGTGTGTGTG
>JAYJLV010049096.1:0-20469 GCA_036873485.1 Torymus texanus
ATAGAAGAGACCTGTATTACCGACAGGACGACATTAGAAGGGATAGAAGCACACAGAGTGACAGTGCGTTGGTAGTCAAGTTAAATTTATATGTAAGATCGGGAGAAACAAGATGAGTCGCGATACTTGACTAGTCAATCTACACATTCAAAACACATATTTACACGTTGGTTTGATCAGGTTACACATTTTCTGATGCGTTAAAACAGAGTAAGAACTAAAAAAAGTATGGACTTATCTGGTTATTTCGCTTTTATTTTAGAGCGTATTCTTTAATTTAATTAAGAAACGGGTCAATAAATTACATAATTAGCAATTGTTCAATGAATTCTTCTAATTTATTCAAGAAATTTCGATTTTTCTGACATTTCTATTAAATTTACGACCATTTGTATTGTATTTTTATTGTACTAATATTGTAAAATTTTAAAATGTTTATAATTCGAAAGTGTATAGGAATTTTTTAAATAAACAGATGAATATATATTAGCCATAATATTCACATTAAATTTGAATTGATAAAATAAATAATAACTACGATAAACCAAAAAAATTATGAACTTATCCTGTTATGCCGGGCACAAAACTTGAAAAATGGACTTACCTGGTTATATTTCGGGTGTATTAAAGCTTTACGGCAATATTTTTTCTCCTAGTGAAAGTGTTAAATGAAAAAGGCCTACTTGAAGATACAAAATCCGAGGTTATCTCGATTTCCAAAAAAAGTGGACTTATCCGGTTATGCCTCAGAGCCACAGATATATTTATAAAACTAATGCATACTTAATACCTGCAGGGATTATGCGGAGACTCATGGCCAATTCTGAATGCGGCAACTAAAACACTGGGAATTCTGGACGGTCCAGAAGAGAGGTGCCCCAACGATGGCCTGTATAGCGATCCAGACAACTGTTCTGGATTCCTCTCCTGCTGGAACGGTAAGGATATTATCGACAATTCGCTACTATATTAGGGTAATAGATTCAGATTGTTTTCTAGTTGTTTCAATTTTTATGCATACACTTCTTTATAGAATAATCTATGAATATTCTTTTGATACTATTTAATCAATATTTTTGGATAAACTTTGAATAGTTGTTTAATAGATTTGGTTCATTTGTTGTAAATGATTTATCTAAATAATATGCTCTATTTAAAACATAATAATTAATATCAATGGGTTTAGAGAGACATAACTTCGTCATCTTCTCTTAAAAAAGTGATGGATGAAATCTGTCATCACAGAGTATAAGACTGTTTTGATTAGTTTTTGTTGACTCATTTGATTGGTCTATATAAAATAGGCGCCAAAATCGAATGTGTTTAAAGGGCCATGTGATACCGAAAATCAATCCAATTTTATTTGGGAACATAATTCTGTCAGGCGCTCCGTATATGTAAATACTACGCTCAAAATTTTTTTTGAAGTAATTGCAAAAGATATAGACATTCTAAAATTACCTTGATATTTGACATCACCTTAACTGAATAATTAAAATAGTATAAGAAAAATTTCATCATTTTATTTATCAAAATTACGTCATTATCGTATAATTTAAACTCATTGAAACGAACTTGAAATTAACATGATCACGATAATAACTTGAAAAAAAGAATAAACAAATAGTACACGCGAAGCGCGTTTAATTAATGTATCTAGTATAAGAAAAAAATGGATGGGTATCGAAAATACGAACGTTGACTTATTTGGTGTATTTGCAGTAAAATATCGAATTCTGTTACTCTGAATTACGGTATTTACTGATAAGCTTTTAACGAACGCATTTAATTAGAACATTTGTATCGTTGTCTATAGTAATAAAGAATAAATTAAATGGCATCGGAATAGTCAATGCTACTTTATAAGATAAAATGTGTATCTTTAAACGCTTCTGAATATATAATAGAGGATAAATCATTAACTTCAGAACCAGTTCAGTATGAATAGTGATTGGCGACCTTATAGGAAAATATTTAGATTGTTATGATTAATTTTATTGACAAAAATCGTTTTTTTGTTATAATAACGACAAATACAATCTACATCAAATCGAGCAAAAAAAGAAAAACGATAAAATTAAAATCCGTAAAAGTTAAATAACAGTTAAAAGCACTTTAGAATTATAATAAGTCACTTCGATGAAAATCAATGCGATCGATGAAGCGTCCGATCGTGATCAAATTAAATCATGCGCTTATCGCATACAATCACTCGACAGGATCGAATCTAAGCATCGCAACAACATGGGAAGCGGTATCGGCTTACCATAAATTACGTATCGAGCACGCAATGATTAATTTTTCGGCATCGATAAGTTTCACTGTAAACTTCATGAGTCATACGTTGCGAGAGCCTGCGAGGCTTCTTTATATATTTATGAAAATTAATGCGCGTTTTGTCTCCTTACGCGCGACTGACAAATTGTAACGTGTAGGCATAATGACGCGCACCGAGAAATGTTTTATACTATGAATTAAAAAGACGTGAGCGTATTTCAGAGAGGAAGCGAATATACAGCATTGAATTGCGCACGCTGCAAATTGCCAGGTAGTGAATGAATGGCACGAGTATTTGCGATAGGATAATTGAATTAATTATCATGTAACATTGGTAGTCATGTAAATCTTTATATATTGCATCAATTACAATAACTAGTTACTGTTACGCGCGTCACGTTTTAACTGTACGTTAAACTTTTTTTTCCCGTTTCGAAGGAACAATGAAAATTAAAATATGTAACGGAAAATCTAAAATTTCATCTGTTTTAATAGCATAAATTTTAGAATAGAATGGAAAATTGACTGCCTAGGCAGCAATAAATTGTTTAAAGTTATGCAAAGAGCTATGTCCACAAAAATGAAACAAGAGAACATTTTTATCATGATAACGATATCTCACTAAGCATCTATAAACAAAACAATTTTTTAATTAATTTTTTCTACCTTTTTTAATTTGCGTATTTCAAAAATACACAGGGATGTATTATTTATACATGTGAAAATATTATAGCTTTATAACATAATAATAGTCTTAAATATATAGTTCTAATTAAACTTCGATGTTAATCTTGTGTATATAGAAATAATTTAACGACCAAAGTTTATTCATTTTCTAAAAAGGCCAATAATTTAGAAAAAAAAAACCTAATCTCTACTATTTTTCCAGGCAAACTCTACCGTGGCAACTGCGGTATGGGCCGCTTCTACGATCCAACACGTGGTCGTTGTGTACGCGCAAGCCCTGAAATCTGTGAACCCGGCCACAGCGATCCCTTCTCCCAGGTACCCTGGAGTTTAGAGCGGCTACTTCAGCGTCAGCGACTTGAAAATCTCGAATTCGCTGAGAGTGACGCACGTGTCGTCTGTTACGTCACCTCCTGGGCGATGTATCGCAAAGGGGAGGGAAAATTCGTCCCCGAGCATCTGGACTCGAGGCTCTGTACGGACGTCGTCTATGCGTTCGCCGGCCTTAATCCAGAGAGTCTCACCGTACACTCATTTGATCCTTGGGCTGATATCGAGAATAGTGAGTATATATACATTTCAGATAAATTCAGTTTAAAGATTTTAGTGGCAAAATAACTTACAGGGCGGTGTGTTACAGTTATCCAACATGTATAATTTTAGTGTTCATTAATTTATTTTTCCTTCGAATGATCTTAAAGTTCGGAAGGAGTAAAAAAATTAATGCTTAAACTGCAATATGCTGTCACCTCGAATAGATAGTAATAAATTAACGGCTATTGGTTGATAAGGTGTGCAGTGGGATATGGGAATGGTTTTAAGTAATAAATAATAGCCGTAAAAATATCATTTAAGTAACAAGAACGTCAGTTTAAAGAATCTTAAAATTATTGTGGCTTTGTAACAGTATTTTGCAATGAATAAATATATTTTCATGTTTACCAAATGTGTGCTAGGCAATTTTTTTTTTCTACAAAAACTTATCTCTTTCTTCGCAGATCTCTACCAACGCGTGACTTCGATCGCAGGGGAGCGCGTACTGCTTGCTCTCGGTGGTTGGACTGATTCCGCGGGCGACAAGTACTCGCGTCTGGTGTCCTCAACCTCAGCGAGGCGTAAGTTCGTCGCCTCGGCGGTACACTTCCTACACAAACACAACTTCCAGGGTCTGTCGCTCGAATGGAATTATCCAGGATGCTGGCAAAGCGATTGTCGTCGCGGGCCTGCCATGGACAAACCTAATTTCGTCAGGTTGCTGTCCGAGCTTAGACGCGAGTTCGATGCTCAAGAGCCTAGGATGACATTGGCAGTCGCGCTGTCCGGGTACAAGGAGGTCATTGACAAAGGTTACGACGTGGCAGCGATATCTAAGCTCGTCGATTTTATGACGGTGATGAGTTACGATTATCACGGCGCCTGGGAGGAGAATACTAGTCATCTCGCGCCACTGTTCGCTATTCCCGGGGATACTAATCCGCATAATAATTTGGTGAGTAGTGGTTTTTTTAAAATTTTTTTAATCTTAAGGAATATATTGAATTCTTTTAATAATAGTATCATACCTGCCACTAAAAAAAGAAATAATACGGTCTGAATAACAATCAATAAAAATCTTGTTTCTTAAAGATAAATAAAGTTTTGAATAAGTAGACTTACATCTATGTTAAAAATAAGAATTTATGATTTCACACTTTTACTACTACGAGAATGACCTTCTAGAGAATTTTGTTTACGAAGATATGAACTGGATCTAAAATGATAATCTGAAAAATCGTACGAGCAAATCGTATTACTTAATTCGTACAGCACTAAAGCTGTTATCATACAAACTGAAAAAGTCCGACATATAAGAATCATATCTTCATCATTACAGAACTTCACCCTAAACTACCTGGTGAGTCTTGGCGCGGAGCGTTCCAAGATAATCGTCGACGTTCCGATGTACGGACAGAGCTACCGACTCGCGTCTCCGGAGAAACACGGTCTGGGCGATCCATCTGCTGGTCCAGGTTCACCTGGTGAGTACACCAGGCAGCCGGGTATGCTTGCCTATCATGAGATCTGCGAAAGAATCGAGAAACAGAACTGGAAAACTGGCCCCGGTAAGTCCACCATTCACTTTAAAAAAAAAAAAAAAAAACATTTACACCTTTCAATCAATATTGGAGTTGAACGGAATATTATGGGTTTCTTAAACAGGACCCAGCACCTACCACAAGGATCAATACGTCAGCTTCGACAACCCTAAGAGCATCATGTACAAGGGCCAGTTCGTACAGGACAATGGTCTCGGTGGTATAGCTGCTTGGACGATCGATCTAGATGATTTCACCAACAGGTGTTGTCAGGAATCGTTCCCACTGCTGCGTAGTATCAATCGAGCTTTGGGACGTCTTCTAACAGCGGCGCCGTCGCACAAGGATTGCCAGAAACCGGATGAGCCAGTTACACCAATTGCCCCAACTCTGACGACGCATACAGACGCAGGCGATGGACGACCACAGCCAACCAGACCCATGCCTACGACTCCGTCTACCAAGCCTACGACTTGGCCTTCCTGGACTGATAAACCTACTACATCGTGGGAGCAACCGAGTACTAGTATGACCTGGTGGCCTACTCAGAGTTCAACCACTACTACTACGACTAGGTTAGTTGTTGTTTTTTATTGATAGGGTCGAGATGTAATTAACTATTAATTACTTTAATGGATGCGATTTGTGAGTTTTCATAAAATTTTTGAAAATACTACTTTAATAGAAATAGGATAATGGTAGAAATAGGAGATGGAAAATCAGTAAATAAATTACGTACATTTTTAACTATTTTTTAATAATCTTTTAGTAATTTCGTTAGAATACTCTTTAATCTCTTTGATTTTGTTTGAACCAAACAAGTTTCAAATGGAAGTTATTTGGAACGTTGATACATCATCACTTATTTTTTCAATAAGCCATTTCTTGGAGATTCATGAAAATCTAAGACTCTATTCGTAATATTTTTTTTATAAGACATTTCATGTGTCTTCGTCTCTATCACTCTCAATGAAAGTAATGTAGTTTTCTCGTCTCAAAAACAAACCCTACTTGTACGTATTTTGAATAAATTACAGATTTTAATTTAAACCTAGAAGCCACGATACCCCGATTCGACTTCTTATCTAATTCAAAATCGTACGCATCGAAGAATATCATAAATATTTAAAGATTTGCCGCGTTTTCATCATCATTTTTTACTAACACGAACAAACGATCCAATACTCCTGATACCATATTATATATGATCGCAGTGAGTCACAAATATCTCGAAACATTTAAATTAAAAAAAAAAAAATATATATATTCGTTAACAGTATCCCAACAATAAATTCATACTAATAACCATTCTTTCTTTCACATTGTTGAGACTCCTTTCCGCTTTTTTTAATGGAATTCCAATATTGGTCAATTTTTATCAGATTCCTTTTCTTTTTATTTCTCCAATTACTCTTAAATGAAAACTACATATAAAAACATTACTGGGTAAATTTATTTTGAAATTTCTCAAATCTGTATCTCTCACCATCTAGACGACCCACCACAGCAGCTGCACCGTCAACGATGACGACGACGACGACATCATCAATTCCAGGCGGCTCACTGGCAGGTGCTCCTTGTACCTCAGGGGAACACAAGTCCGACCAGGCGAACTGCGGCACTTACTTCCGTTGCGTTCTCGGCGAGTTTAAGCGCGAATTCTGTGCGCCTGGGTTACACTGGGACGCGGTCAAGGAACGCTGCGACTGGCCAGCCGCTGCCAAGTGTCAGAAGAAACCTACTGGTGAGTACAAGGAGGCTGATGTATATGTAATATGCGATACAGAATTCGGTCTTGGATGTAAGGAAAAGGATAAAGTATAGAGTATGCTGGGTGAACTTTATTATAGCTGATGGGATAGGAAAAGGAAATTGTTTTTGTATTTTGTAACTAATAGGTTTTACTGTTTATTTGGACGTTCAATTGTTAGATTGGTTTGATCCAGAGCAGAAGAATTTACTATTTTCCCTATAGTTCTTCAAGTTTACTATAACAAAATAGTTATACTACTTTTCGTACTTTAAAAAAAACATATTTAGTTTTTAAGAGTATTATAATAAAGATTAAATGAAATTCTATTATTTTAAAGTATGCTATATAAATATAACCACATTCATTTGATTAAACTACAAACAAATGCTATTTAATATGATTTAATTGATTATTGAAAGAATCGCTATATGTATACCTATAATTCCCATATCATTGTAACTCTACAATATTTACTCAAGTTATGAGAATAAGGAAAATGACCAAGTATCGCTGGTATATTTATGAGACGTGTAAGATGAAAATCTATTCATAATTCTTTAGGCGATTATTGGTTCAGCGACGCTTCGAGCTAAAGAAAAATAGGAAGCGAATGGCCGTTATGATTTAAACAAGAATACTTATCGCACACACGAGCTTCTTCATCAAATTACTGAGTATGCGTGTTTACCCAGGATTATCGCGCAATGCAATCCGTCGAGCCGTCGATTAAGTCGCCATTGATTACCTTATCTGACTCAACAGGAATAGTTGGATAGAAATTCCGGCAAATATATAATCGATCTTCAATTAATTATCGAGGATGAGCTTAACGAATAGATGCGGCAATCTATACGAGACGTTGAGACTGCTCTTATTTTTATTTTGTTAAATTATTTGCAACAGGTTCCCCCCAGTGGTTTAAGGGGACAAGCCATGGTTGAATCTGAGAAAAGGTAGTGAATAAATTCTTTAATCACAAAGCCCATATATATTTTTAAGGGTTCAAATTTTTTTTATCATTAAGTTGTATAATTACCTGTAATTCAAAACTATATTATGCAGATATTTGAGATTCTGGCCTTGCAGTCCATTAGATTTAAAAAATCTTTCTGAATTAGAAGCTGGAATGTCATTGCCGTAGAAAATTTTTTTAACAAAGCAAGACAGGGGTTTGATTATTGAGTACCTTTGAAGTTATAGCAGTTATAGAAAATGTGAGATACTTTTCCTGAAAAAATATTTTAAAATTGTTTTTTAATGAAAAATCTAATTTTTTAATGTTTTTTTTTATTAAAATTTCAATGTTTTTTTGCAATTTTATTTTTTAGCTTTTTTTTCTAAAGCCTTTATAAAAAAAGTAGCTTACATTTTCCATAACCAATACAATTTCAAAGGTACTCCTAAATTTTCAGACCATTACCTTGCTTTGTTAAAAAAATCCTGCGGCAATGACATGCCAACTTGTAATTCAGAAGGATTTTTTAAATCTAATGGACTCCAAGACCAGAATCTCAAATACCGGCATAATATAGTTGTAAATTATAGGTAATTATACAATTTAATGATAAAAAAAATTTGAACCCTTAAAAATATAAATGGGCTTTGTTATTAAAGAATTTATTCACTACCTTTTTATTCAGATTCAACCATGGCTTGTCCCCTTAAGAAAGTATACTGCATTATAAAAAGTGGTTATTGGAAAATCAATCAAATCTCTTTTATATTGAAATAGATGGCTATTTTATTTAGCGTTTTATTCGCAATTTGATTGGTTGGCATGCTATAACTATATGAGCATAGCAACATTGTTTGTTTATATTTTTATTATAAGGTTATTTTTGAAATTTATATTGATTTTATAGCACAGAATATCTCTGCGCGCGTTTGATCTAAGTCTGTTAAAAATAATTGTTGCTCGAGTAAATTTCAATACGATCGCTTTATTTTCTTACGAAAAAACTAGTAAAAGTTTTACTCCCTCCAACTCCTTTAAAAAAAACTATATATATTATATTCAATTGATGCGATCTTATAAAGCGTTTTTATATATTCACGCAAGACTTATATATACTATTCGCCACAATAAAAATCTCCGCAGTTACACGATCGTCCACTATCCCTTATATATATCCAATCAACCTGAAACGCCATAACAATACCGACCGCGCGTAAAAGAATCTATAAAAAATTCAGATCACCGCATCACGCTCGTAATTCTCTTGCGGATCGCGTTAGATTCCGGATGCGTCGCGCGCGCGCTTGATCCCCACTGAGCCCATCAATCTTTCACTCCCGCGCTCGCGTAGCTGCACGCTCGTTCGTTCGTTCGCTCGTTCGCTCAGTAACGCAATTAGACTTTCCATAATAGCGCACTGCTCGTTCACGCGCATCCTTGCGCATTCCGATTGCGCAACGCGATTATCGTCCCTTACTTATTCGGTTTAGGATCCAGCCCGCGATATAAATTGTACCGCTGACGGTATACAGCTGATGATCTCCTACCACAGTAGCAGCAGTGACGTGACAGCAGAAGTGGAGAGTGTATAGTTGCTACTTTGTCCGTCTCTTCTTCCTTGATTTTTTCCGCGAGTTTAGTATTATATACACGGTGGAACTCGCTTGCTCGGATGTGCGATGGCTTTGAGAAGGTGGTTGCTTTGCGGGTTGGTAATTGTTGTGTTGTTGGGTGATACATTGGTGCAGTGTAATGAGACCGGAGCATGCGCGAAAAAGTGCAAGCATGAGAGGAAGAAGAATAATGGTAGGTGGTGCTGAGGGGTTGTATACTGTGCTGGGGTAAGTGTAGGGTGCGGATATATACAGGTGGATGTTGTGAAGTAGATGTAAGTGAGGAAAATAGTTTGAGATTGAATTTTGTCTTTTCGATGTTCGAAGTTACTGCGTGTGAATGAGTTTCTATTTTATGGGGTTTATGGAAGGAGATCGGGAATTGTCGTCGTTGAGGCATGATGATTTTTGCTTTGATATGTTATTGGTCATCTTATTTGTGAAATGAGCAGTTATCGATTTTAATAGCAATTTTCAACTATTGTTGCTAGAATAGCTATAGGAAGTAGAAAAATTAAGCGATTTACCCAGTGCAATAATTAATATTTTCCTTTTAATATTCAATCAAAATGTGTAATAAACTGTGATGAACTGATTAATCAGTTAAGATACGTAATTTTACCATTCATTCTTTCAACGCCATGAGATCATTAATATTTTCGTATCAGGTATGAAAAAGTATTTTGAATCTCTTATTTCAAATATTTAATCGTAATTAAAAAAACAATCTTTTCGCTAGTATATTTTTTTAATTTTCGAATGGATGTAAAAAAAGTCATTTCTTTTTTCTATATAGAATTTTATTAGTGGAGCTATATATATTATAAGCTTTTTGGAATTTATATTAAATTTGATGTAGTTTTAATAACACGTGTACGTCGAACGTCAATGACGAACATTTAGAAGGGAATGCGATGGCCCATTCCGAAAGGTCAACATGGAAAATTCCCAAAGTTTATTTTTCAAGTATGAAGCAGGTCTATAAATAATTCAGTCATTAATAAGTACCGATGTGCGTCGTAAAATCTGATATTATGTTACCCATAAAACAAGATATTTCAACTTTCATGCTAAACTCATCTTTCTGATTTGTTTAATACGACCAGCTGCCATTGTAGTAATATGGAAAACAAAAATTATTAAACTTATACTACCGAGTTTCTCAGGAAGTTCGAAAAAGGTTTTAGAGGTTTATTTTAACGAGTACTTCCTATAAGACTGGCGCGAATCATCGTTACGAAGCTGTTGTCGCTAATTATGAAGTTTCTAAGACAACATATCCGTTATTATGCGCGAGCGTCAAACCGAGGAAAATGATTTGTATCTCTATAAAAACGTAGTAGTTGTAAGTAAACAGTAAAAGTGAATACAATGTATTGTTCTAATTGCAGTTTCATATAAGATATTTATTAGATAAAAAGAGGCCATTAATTTTATATTACAAGTTAATTTACTTTTTAACAACAACAAATGTCAAATCACAATTTTGTAAAAATTTTGTAGAAAAAAAAATTAGTTTACCGAGTAAATAATCAAAGTATCTTTACATAATTTTATTAAATTTTGCAAATACTTTCACGTAAGTGCGCTTTCGAAATTTATCATAACGTGTCACTTTCGACACTTTCGTATAGTACACAGTTTAATCTAGCTATTGCTCAACGAAATGCATTAGCATCAGTTAGCGAATCTTTGTCAAATAGACTGTTTAAAATTAAATATACAACGTGATGACTGTGCGAGTAAATAAAACGTACACTTTTACTATATTTTGCTCAAGCCAGCTAGCATTTTTCACTAAAAAAAATCAATTACATTCAAAATCTTATCAACCAATATAAGCGTCCTGAAAAATCACCAATATAAAATAAAATACGATCTAATCTTTGCTAAATTCTTCAATAACAATTTCCATCACAATTTCTCATCAGGCACTACAACCACGACGACGAAGCGTCCACCAACCACTATAGCCGCCCCGACAACCACAACAACTAGACGTCCTAGACCGACAACATCGTCGACCCCATCGTATAATTATCCCACGACGCCAACGACGACGACGACGCAACGACCCAGCAACGGCAACATCAATGGCCGTGAATGCGAGCATGGCCAATACTATGCTTACCCTGGATCTTGCATGAGCTTTCTTATATGCGTGAACGGCAAGCTGGTGAAGCAGCAATGCGGCCCCGGTTTGAACTGGAACGAAGGGAAAAATATGTGCGATTGGGCCTTTAAGAATCCCTGCAAGGACGATCAGAACGACGATATGAGACAAAAGCTTGAGACAGAGGTGAGTAATTGTATGGTGATAATTAATTTGAATTTGAATTAATTAAATTTTTCTTTGGTAATTTAAACAACTTTTGAATCTTTATATACATTAAAAAAGTGCTAAAGTAATAATAATAATACAATACTTAAGAACTTATTGGTGTATTGGAATAATTTTTAGAAAAGATTTATGTACAACAACAGAAAAAAAGAAAATATATATTTTTTCTTTCGAATAATACGCTTGTCTCTATTCTTCACAGAGCTGTACAGCCGGTCAGTACAGCAGTGTACCAGGCGATTGCGAAAGTTACTACGCATGTCTCTGGGGCAAGTACGAGCTGTTCCAGTGCGCCCCAGGGTTGCATTTCAACGCTCAGAGTAAGATCTGCGATTGGCCCGCGCGAGCGAAGTGCAAGGATGCCGAGGTACCAGCTGGTGAGGTGCCTCTTGATCCCATCAATCCTGATGATCGTCCAAGTGGTGATGCTGCTGGTACGCCTACCAGGCCGTCAACGACTCAAAGACCAGCTACAACGCCATTGCCATCTGCCGAGGTCGATCCTAATGCAGTTTCGCCCCTTTCTGGACATTTCAAGGTACGCGAAAGATGGTGTGTGTGTGTGCGTTTAGTAAGGGCGTGTAAATACTCGATTCGACGCGTGGTTATTATATTATTTATATAATATAATATTAGAATGTTTGAACTTGAGACTTCAATATAATGTGAATTTTTACACAATCGAACTATTCAAACTAAATAGAACGTTCAAACTAGGTCGATTTTTGGCAAATTTTCAAATTTCATTTTCAAAATTTTTTTTATAGTATCAAATATTTTAGGTATTTCATGTACATATATAGGTTATAAATATACTATTATACCTATACTACTAAAATTATTCAATTAGAGCCCGTGTAATTTTGTACACTCGAGTAACGGTTACAACTGGCCCCGACGAAGATAGACCGTATGTACTTCGAATTCCGACCGCTACTGTAGTATTTGTAAAGCACAGAAAGGTCGTGAGTTGTAAATATATTGTTTAATCTCACTCTATTACATAAAAAAATTTTATCGCGTTAGCTTAAAGCAAAAAATTATAATAATCCTATGATCGAGATCATTGATGACAAGAAAAAATTCAGACGACACTAGCAATAAAATGCAGTACAGTTTTTATTTACCATCCAAAAATCATTTTTGATGAATAATAATAAAAATAAAAAGTACTATTTTTCAATATATATTTATTCACTTTATCCTGTCCACAGATCGTATGTTACTTCACGAATTGGGCCTGGTACCGTCGCGGCGCTGGCAAATACATGCCTGAGCATATCGACCATACACTCTGCACGCACATCGTCTACGGTTTCGCCGTTCTTGATTACTCGAACCTCATCATTAAGGCACACGATTCATGGGCCGATTATGACAATCGGTTCTATGAGCGTGTCGTTGCTTACAAGAAGCGTGGCGTTAAGGTCAGTCTTGCTCTTGGCGGTTGGAATGATTCAGCTGGTGATAAATACAGCAGGTTGGTGAACAATCCAGCGGCAAGACGCAAGTTCGTTGAGCAGGCGCTGCAGTTTGTCGAGAAGTACGGATTCGATGGACTGGATCTCGATTGGGAGTATCCAGTGTGTTGGCAGGTAATTTTTTTTCTTTTAGTTTATTATTTTCTTTCAATGGTCGAAAATTGGATGGATTGGTTTTATCTTAAACGACATTTGGATATAATGAAAATAGTACAACGAATATTGTAATCAAATTTTCAAAATTGATATTCATTTACTATACTTTTACCGAAACGACTTAAAGATTTCTGATTAATTAATACTTCAAAAATATTACCTAATCAAACGAAATCAATTCAAGTTTGAATAATAGTTTTTATACATAGCTATGTAGAGCCTGACGAAATATTTTTTCTTAACACATCCATGCCTCCTGACAAAAACATTAACAAAAACCTTCGTACCCATTTCATCCACAGACAGACTGCAGTAAGGGTCCAAGCAAAGACAAGGAAGGCTTCTCAGATCTTCTACGCGAGCTGAGCGCCGAATTCAAGCCCCGTGGTCTCCTCCTATCCTCAGCTGTCTCGCCGAGTAAGAAGATCATCGATGCTGGCTACGATGTGCCCGTGCTTGCCAAATACCTTGACTGGATCGCCGTCATGACCTACGACTATCACGGTCAGTGGGATAAGAGGACTGGACACGTTGCTCCCATGTATTATCATCCCGATGACGAGTTCTTCTATTTCAATGCCAATTATACCATCAACTATTGGATCAGCCAGGGAGCACCTGCCAGTAGCATTGTTATGGGTACGATACGGTTTGGTTATATACATTATTTTTGTAATAATTGATGATTCTAATCAAAATGGTTGAGGGTGTCGTAAATTAATGGTACGTTGCATTTGTTATTCGTCGCTGCGCAGTTCTAAATAATTCGTCATGGGGAACTACACAAATTAACGATACCATAATTTGTAATATAGTTTGAACATTGTAAACAATGCACCTTTACTAGTCATATTATACTTTGAATTATAAATTGATCGCCAATTTCTAATCAATTTAATTTCTTCCCTTCTCTTATCTCACCTTTGACTTTAATAAATCATCAATACAAACTACATCCTTTCTTTCTTCTCCTCTCATAGGAATGCCGCTGTACGGTCAGTCATTCAGCATCAACGACCCAAGCCGCGGTACTGGCCTGAACTCGCCTGCGAGTGCTGGCACAGCTGGAGAGTTCACTAAGGCTGCGGGTTTCCTCGCCTACTACGAGATCTGCGACCGTATTCGCAACCGTGGCTGGCAGGTAGTTCAGGACCCCGAACGCCGTTTAGGCCCATACGCTTACAAGGGCAATCAGTGGGTCAGCTTCGACGACGACGATATGATCAGACAGAAGGCCCAGTACGTTAGGGATATGGGCCTGGGTGGCGGTATGGTATGGGCTCTCGATCTTGATGACTTCAGGGGCAGATGCGGCGAGGGCAAGCATCCTCTGATGCACGCTCTGCAGCAGGTGCTCGCCGAGCCGCCAAATAAACACGATAGACGTGAGTGTAACGGTTTTAAGATTTCATAAAGTAATTATAATCAGCAGCATTAAAATATAATCAAATTAAATAGTTATTACCGAGATAAATATACAACTCAAATTAAGAATAAAAAATATTTAAAATTATACATCAATTGCATATCCATAGCGATTACACCACCGCGTTACAAGCAAGAGTTGGAATGGCGTTTACCCAAAGTGCCGCCAGCAAAGAAGCAACCCCTTAAGAATGGAAACCAACAGGAGGATGAGTACAAGGTCGTCTGTTACTTCACAAATTGGGCTTGGTACCGTCAGGGTGAGGGTAAATTTCTACCGGAAGACATCGACGCCGATCTCTGCACCCACATAATCTACGGTTTTGCAGTACTCGATGGCACTTCTCTAACCATTAAGTCTCACGATCCTTGGGCTGATATCGATAACAGTGAGTTCTTTCAATTGAATTGTTTATTTTAATGTAAGATGAGTGAACTATCAGACGGTACGGTTCCAATAATTGCTTGGGATTTTAGAATTCTACGAACGCGTGGTCGCATTCAAGGCCAAGGGAAAGAAAGTCCTCGTGGCGATAGGAGGCTGGAACGATTCCGCTGGCGACAAGTATAGCCGATTGGTTAACAGTGCTAGCTCGAGAAGACAATTCATCACAAATATCATTCAGTTCATCGAGAAGTACAACTTTGACGGTCTGGATCTCGACTGGGAGTACCCTGTATGCTGGCAGGTAAAAGTCATTTTAATAGAAAAAATTCACATCAATGTTTATCCTACAAACAAATAATCCTCGTTTGTACAGGTCGACTGTACCAAAGGTCCAAAATCCGACAAGGATGGCTTCAGCAAGCTCGTAGTTGAGTTGAGTGCTGAATTTAAGCCACGCGGTCTTCTCTTATCGTCGGCCGTATCGCCGAACAAGCGCGTCATCACTGAGGGTTACGATGTGCCAGTAGTAGCTGAACACCTTGACTGGATAGCTGTCATGACCTACGATTATCACGGCCAGTGGGATAAGAAGACCGGACACAATGCGCCGTTCTACGCGCGACCGGATGATTGGGAGCCAACCTTCAATGCTGTGAGTGTACACGCGTAATATGTTAACGAGTTTATTGAGATTCATTTATTGGGGAAGTGTAGTATAAGATTGATATAATGCGTAACCGTTTCCGTTGGTTTAGCACTGTGTTTCACGCGATCACGTAATCTTCATTTCGAGTCATGGCTTTAATTACAAATTGTTAACTTATATCTATCTGGAATATTATGTATAGCACTTTTTAATCAATTTGTTACATTTAATTTTTTAACATCAGACTAAATTGATTATTATACTTCAGAATTACTCTATCCACTACTGGATCGAACGGGGCGCACCACCTAAGAAGCTCGTGATGGGTGTACCACTGTACGGACAGAGTTTCTCACTCGCGGAAAGAAGCGAGCATGGCCTGAACGCACCCACTTACGGTGGCGGAGAAGCCGGAGACGCGACCAGAGCTCGTGGCTTCCTCTCTTACTACGAGGTAATTAAACATATCTGCCATTTTTGCCTTCACTTCGTGAACAATACAACATAACTGTATACTCACCATAAAATTTACAGATTTGTCAGAGAACTCTGACACGCGGCTGGCAGGTAGTCCAAGACCCAGAGCGTCGCATTGGCCCATACGCTTACAAAGGCGATCAATGGGTGAGCTTCGACGACGCAGAACAGGTTCGCCGAAAATCTGAGTTCATTAAAGAGCTTGGTCTTGGTGGTGGTATGGTCTGGGCTCTCGACCTTGACGACTTCAAGAATTACTGTGGTTGCGAGCCTAGTCCGTTGTTGAGGACTATGAATCGTGTACTTAGGAACTATCCTCCTGGTCCTCTGTGTCCAGTTACAGGTAAACTTATTATTCAACCTATAATAATTATCAACATTTTCTCCGATTAGCTATTTAATTCAAAACATGAAAAACGTAAAGAATAACAAAACCTTATGTATTCCAGGAAATGCCATTACGGAAACTCCACCGGCCACCGCCAAACCAACAACGACGGCGCGACCTGAACATCGTCCCCCAGTAACCAGCCGACCACCCAGTACTTCGACCACTGAAATCCCAGTGGAAGTCGCCACCGAGGACGAAGACGCAGTTGAAGTCGAAGCTGGAGGTTCGCGTCCACCCACTCACCCACTAGGTGACTGCCATGGCAATCTCTTCATTGCGCACAAGAAGGACTGTCGCAAGTACTATCTCTGCAACTTTGGTGAACTGACCGAGTTAACTTGCCCCAATGGATTGTTCTGGAACAAGGATCACTGCGACTGGCCCGAAAATACCGACTGCAAGGGGAAGCCCGGAAGCGGTAACGAAGAAGCCCCTATTATCAGGTGAGATTTCATATAGCTGTAAAAATAGTGATAGGGAATAGAGTAATGAAAAATTCACTAGTTATATTCTTTATTTTAACTATATCGTGAGAAAGAATTTAATGCTGCATTCAGACAGCTCAATATATATTAAAACAATGCGTGCATTTACTAAACTCCAATAACATATACTCGTCTTTGAAAACAGTACTGAAGCACCAAGCACTCCGGCACCTTGGCAAGAACCATCGCGACCTACCGCCACAACCGTAGCCCCTTGGCAACAACCCCGACCTACCACTTCCACTACGACGGAATACTACCCAGACGTCGATACTAGTGACGAACTAAGCATCGGCGGTCGCAAAATGGTCTGCTACTTTACCAATTGGGCCTGGTACCGTCCAGGTGCGGGCAAATACCTGCCAGAGGATATCGATTCAAGCCTCTGCACGCACATCGTTTACGGTTTTGCCGTACTCGACTATGATCGCCTCGTTATCAGAATGCACGACTCATGGGCTGATGTCGATAACAATTTCTATGCTCGCGTTGTCGCTCTGAAGAAGAAGGGAATTCGAGTGTTGATCGGTATCGGAGGATGGAATGATTCTGCTGGTGATAAGTACAGCAGATTGGTGAACAATCCCGCCTCAAGGAAGAGGTTTATTGAGGATGTACTGCAGTTTATCGAAAAGCATGGATTCAATGGACTGGATCTTGATTGGGAGTATCCAGTGTGTTGGCAGGTTCGTAATCATTTAATGATAAGATAAACGTTTTAATCAGTATTAGTATTTCATTTGTTGTGAAAAAATGGTTTACAAATATATAATACATTCATAATTCAAAATATTTGTAGAAAGACATCGTTATCACATTCTACATAAATATCATAGTCTAAACTTAAAGCTATATAATACTGACTAGTAAGTCAAAAACTTAAAATAGTGACGTCACAGACTAAAAATGAAGTAAAATAATTTTAAATGACTTGTACAACTATATACCTATTAATGATATGATTTATCACTGACATTGTCAGATTGTTAATTGAGTCATAAAATTAAAACATCTCTCATACACTCTACACACTCACGCTAATAAATACATTCATACATATAAAACCGTGTATATGGGACAATACATAGAATGGCGTAACATACATTAATACATATAGAACGGTGTATATGTGACAATACATAAAATAAATTAACATAAATAGCAATTAGCGATCTAATATTGCATATAACAAGTATCTTTGCATTAGTAATCAATTACCTTTCCATTAACATCATTTCTCCATCTACAGGTTGACTGTAGCAAGGGTCCGGCTTCCGACAAAGAATCCTTCTCATCCTTTGTGCGCGAGCTCTCGAACGCATTTAAGCCTCGTGGTCTGCTTCTCTCGGCGGCAGTTTCACCTAGCAAACGCGTCATTGATCACGGTTATGACGTACCCATCCTTGGTCGCTACCTCGACTGGATCGCCGTCATGACATACGACTATCACGGTCAGTGGGACAAGAAGACCGGCCACGTGGCACCATTGTACGCTCGCCCGGACGATGACTACGATTACTTCAACGGCAACTTCACCATGAGATACTGGATCGAAAAAGGTGCTCCATCGAGGAAGCTCGTCATGGGTGTACCCATGTACGGACAGAGCTTCACCCTCGCTCAAAGCGACAACAACGGGTTGAATGCACCTGCGCCTGGACCTGGACATGCAGGCGAATTCACCAGAGCGGCTGGCTTCCTTGCCTACTATGAGATCTGCGCTAAAGTGAAGAATCAGGGATGGACGGTGATAAGAGATAAGGAAGGCCGAATCGGTCCGTATGCGATGAGAGGCGATCAATGGGTCGGCTACGATGACATCTCCGATGTCGCGAGAAAGGTGAGTTTTCACTAAAATAAAATGGTAAATTTTAAAGTAAAAAGTTAATAATCATCTTGTGCAAAATTAAAACAAATAAACATTACAATTAATTATTGATAAAATTATTCATTGACTTTATAACGAGATTACACTTTATGAAAATCTTAAATTCGAATGTATGTGCTTCACAGGCGGACTTCATTCGCGAGCTGGACCTGGGTGGCGGTATGATCTGGGCCCTCGACCTCGACGACTTCCGCAACACATGCGGCTGCGGCAAGTATCCGCTGCTTCAAGCCCTGACACGCGGACTACGCGGACCAGGTGGCCAGCGACAAGACTGCACGTAAAAACCTAACGCGAACGCCTTTCGCACTCTTCACTATCCTTAATCCTCGCCCTATCATGGAAAAATATGATTATAGTTTCACTCATAAACGAGGGCTTACTAAAAAATATTAAAGAATTACATTTTATAAATGAATTTAGTATATATATGAGAAATTATCATGATTCTTGTTAAATTTCCAAAACAATTGTTTTTTCCATATATGATGTGTTAGCTCGCCGAAAGCCGATTGATAGCGCAAGGATTAAGTCAAGACACGTTCGTTCTCCTCCTCGTACCTGTAGATATCAGCAGATGCTTGGAAGACAGCGAATTAGGTTAAGTTCATTTTAGCGATAATCGTATAAGTGATATATACTTTTAAAGGCTTAGTTTGTAATACGTTATTTAGCTTTTAATTGCATCGAATCTTCTCAGCATTATGTACTCCAGGATTCTGAAATCGAACAGAATTTGTATTTTATGTCTGCTGAATTTTTTTGTATTTTACGTCTGCTGAACAACTGCGCATTGTATACAGCATATAAAATCAATAAAAAGCAATGTTTGTTTTATATAATTAAATATGCCTGTATTCATTTACCTTACATTAACGTTAATTACAGAGATATAATGTACATAATCATACACAGAAGAGCGGAAAAGCGGCTCTACTGGATTAATCTTTCTGTCCATTAAGGTGTTTTTTTAGTCCGCTTCAACCCCATTTATTTTTAGATTAGAAAAAACGTGCAAAAGTATCGAAATCACAGTGAGACCGTGGGGGATCATGAGCGTCTCACCTCTGGCTCTTGCGATGCCAGATTCGAAGTTACTTTACCGACGGTCGGAAAAGCGGCTCTGAATTAATCTTTCTGAAAATTGTTGGTAATGAAAGTTTGGATGCTGCAGATTACAGGATAACTATAGAAAAAGCTATCGTAACTTTTTTAAACTGAAAATTTTCGGTAAAAAAGTAAAAATTCTTTAAACCGTTAATTAACTGTCCTTTTAGAAAAATAAAAAATAGAAAAATGGTCGGTCTTTATTAGGATACTAATTCATTCATAATCTTATATTTATATGTTAATATCTAACCAGGAGAGTGCACTACCTTCGGGTCCTGGATTTGGCTCAAACTTTGAGATAAGTTTTTGGGTGTAGAAATA